>VXAB01007349.1:939706-996031 GCA_013399175.1 Odontophorus gujanensis | reverse complement strand
GCCCCCATCACAAAGTGAAGGGAAACAAAGGAAAGTGAAGGGAAGGGAAGGGAAGGGAAGGGAGCCTGGTGACTAGCACTGGGGACTAGCAGGGCTCGGTGCGGCCCCCGGGCAGTGACCTTGCGGCAGCCGCTGTCCGCGGTGCTGAAGCGGCCTCGGCCGTCTCTGTCCGAGGTGCTCAGGGCGTGCTGCAGGGATACAGAGGGGTGGGGGCGGCTCCGACCGCAGTGCTGTGCGGCCCCGGAGCGGGGGAGGGGGCGCGGAGCTCGCTCAGCCCCTCTTACCTGGCACGACCAGCAGCAGGACGGGGAGAAGTCTCGGGCTCATGGTGCTGGCGGGGTGCGGGAAAGAAGATGAGCAGAGCCTCAGTCTGGCCCTTGGGAGTTCGGCGAGGTACTGGAGGGAGACCAGCACTGTGTCTGCGCCAGTGTCCTGGCTAAAGATCCTAGACGGGGCACTGCAGCAACCGGCTCATATATATATGTCAGCCCCTCGGAAATGGCGTCAGGAGGAAGCCACCTCCTCCTTTCCCTCCTCCCCTCTCACACAGCCTGCCCATCAACTTCTACCACCTGCCGAGTATTGGATGAGCAGCCACACTCCAGGACCCCACACAGCTGCTCTGATTCCCCTGGCTGCCTGGGAAAAATGCTCCAGTAGCAAGATGTCAGGTTCCAGTTGCTCCATCTTCTTCACATGCAGCAGGAGCAGGATGATTATGAAGTGTAATTCCAAGAAAGTGGTGAGGGTGAGATGCACCTCAGCCAACAATGGCCAATACAAGCAGCTCTATGTACATTTTCCTTTTTGTACATATCAGTAGTCACAAGTAAGAAAGGCACTTTGTTTATCCCAGCAAGCAGAGCCAGCTGTAGATGGATTTGCCCACTTGTGGTGCCTTTGACTTCCACCGACCACAGAGAGAGCCTAGATGAATAGCTTAGAATAGATGATGACATTTTCAGATGGCTGATAGATGTCTCCACAAAAGATAGGAGTGCCCAGAAGACTGGACAGTAGCCAGAGAACTGGTCACCATAAAGTCAGTTTGCCAATCAAGATGACATGTCCCAACTATTTAATGAAAGATTTGTTAAGTAGTAGAATAGCAAAGGGCTAATCAGCTGAAGTTGCTGAGGCTGTTGCTCAGCTACTGTGATTCTGTGAGCAAATTTTAATACACTGATATCCTTTGTTTAGTACTTAACAACAAACTCTAACATCACACTATACCCTCACTGAACACTTGCAAAGTTGGAGTAACCAAGATTACTTGATCACAGGACAAAGGAGGGAGAAGAAATAATAAGTTGGACCATTCTCTTAGTCAGAAGCATTACTATACCCTTGGTAAAATGGCTGTTTATTCTTTGGAAGTGACATCTATCAGAGCTGCCCTTTGAATCTCTTTTGAAAGTAACTTCAATGTTTCTTTAGGAAGTGGTCAGAGGTTTATTCCCTCTAATGTGCACCCCTGACACTCAGTGTCAGGGGTTAACGTTATGCAGGGGATTATTATCCCTAGAGCAATTTCAGAGGTCAGAAAAGCCCAAGACTTTTATTTGAAAATCAAGTTCAGAAAAGTGCACTACCCCATTACACTCACTGAAGAGCCCTACAGTCAAAGAGAAAGTGAGAACATACTTGTTCTAAGATGACAAAAACTATTCTATGAGACCAGACAGTACATGCATTTCCAGACTGTGCATGGAAATGTGTTTCCATACGAATGCTTAATGTCCTCTAATATCTGATCCATGCCTCAAAAGGCAGATTAAGAATATAGAAGCCCACTCATATGTAATCAAAGTTCCCCCTGACTGTTGCAGTTTCTGTTTAACAGCAGAGAAAGTGAATTGATCTTCTGAACAGTTTTGTGGATGACATTGACTGATGGTTATATGTTTATAAGACCATGAAATGAACACTCATGACATTCTTTTTGTATGGGGAACTTGAATCCTCCTGTATGTGTGTGCGTTTATTTACATTCTTGGATTTATTAATTAATTTATTATTTATTGTCATATTCAAAGGCCTTATACTTCTTCGGGGTACACTAGAGCATTTTAGTCTCTGATTATAAAATACTGAACATTATTAAGCTTGTTAATTCCTATATATTTCTAACAGAGAAACAGATGGATCTGTTTATCAGGCTATATTTACCTAGTCAATATTTACTTATCCTTACACATAAATACTGATCTTATTAGGACTACAAATTATCTCAGTTCTAACCCAGTTTCTTATACAAAGCCTTTTTCTTCCCTGGGGCCCCTTTTTTGATAAATATAGTAGAATATGCAGGTGACTATGACTATACATTTTCCTCTCTCAAGCTGCAGTCTTGCATCCTTTAAGCTCACTGCAATGGAGAAACTAAATATTTTCCAGGTATGGCATGAGTTTTCCCACTGTAGTAGGAGGCTGGATATTAACTTTACTCTTTATTGCTTCAGGGTAACGGATATGAAACTGTTAATCCAGCAATCAGTACTTCTGCTATTGGAATTTGTCTCATTAGGCACAGCTATATTAGGAACAGTCAAAGTAATACATATCAGGGAAAGATTTATGTCAAAGAGCAAAAGTGATCAAATAAAAAGTTGGAAGGTATTCTGCCACTCAGAGAAATGCAATGCCAGACACACACTTCAAGAGAAGAGCAGGTTTGTGAATGTCTGAAGTAGTTGGTATTTTAGCATATGGAGAACAGTAGTAGGTCTTCAGTGGCTGGCAGTGATGATGGTAGGCATTTCTGACCAATTGCTGTCTTATACAAAAGGCTGTTTAAGTCTGTAGAGAGAAACAGCTATTTTCCTTGTAGCTGTCTGATTTCTGGTACACGATATGTGGTGAGAATATGGAGAGCTATATGCCATTACCTGCCTACAGTCCCTGGCATAGTATGCGCAGATAGGCAGGGTGATGAGTTATCATGGTAGGAAAAGGATATTTACCCTGCCAGCCTGGAAGGTGATTTGAGAAGACAATGCCTGAATGGAGAGAAGTAGACAACCAGTGCTACTACATCATCCATGCTCTGGGCTGAGCGAACAAGAGAGCAATCCAAAAAGCCATATTGGTATATGAAAATCTTCATATGAAAAATATCATTTGGCATGAACACTATTCTCAGTCAACACATAAGATCTATCTCTTTACCTAGAATTTTAGAAATAAAGCCAAAGATCTGGGGTATGGCTTGTTCTGAGATATTTTGAAAGCTTAATTCTCTAATTTCTTGGCTGAAACTGGAGTAAGAATTCACCCTTCTCTGTTACATGGAAGTACTGACACCACATTTCAGGCTGTGATTGTACAAATCTGGAAACTGAGGCAGGGAAACAGTAAAAAGTGTCATTTTGACAAAGTTTGAAGCCAAGGCAAAGCTATTACCTACACCTGGGCCAAACTTAGCAAAAAATTAACAATTACATTCTTGCATATGAAATCAATCGATAACAAAGTGAAAACCTGAATGGAATCTCACTGAAAAAGTAGTAGCAAGGCCTATTAAAAGCTCCACATCACATCTGCCCTACATTAGTCAGCTATACCCACCTCTCACTTCCCTGACACAAGCCACCCTTGTCTGCCTGTAAATAGAAACAAGCTTCAAAGCTCAGATTGCTGTTGTGAGTATCCATATACACTGTTAAAAGGCAGTCCCCTCTTTCAGGTCCGAGGCAAACTGATGTAGATTGATTTTGTTCTTCTTCTAGGCTTTGATTGCACCAACCTGAAATTAATTGATTTTCCTGTTCAAAGTTTTGCTTGCACACAATCAGCAAAGCCCAACACTGTGCTCAAAGCTAACAGTGGCTGCTGCTCTGCCTACCTGTTTCCATCCTTGCCTGGCATAAACAGCTCTCACTGGGGCAGATGAATTATGTTCTCTATTGGGAGAAGAGACTTCTCCATAGCAATCAGAGAATACCATCTAAGCACCCTTATAAAGAGCTTGGATTTCAATATAGTTTTTCTTAACAGCATTCAAACACCAATACTTTGGTCAGTATATCCAACACTTACAGCAAGACCTTACTTATTCCTGTAAGCCCAACTGAATCAATAAGTCAAGCTGGAAATGGGGGTTCTCCCCATCCAAAATAATCTCCAACAGCCTCCTCAGGAAATTACTGATTATTCACATGGATATGATTTTATTTGACTTGTGACAGTGAAGTCTGTGTCACACTAATGTAAATATTAAGGAACCGAAAACAATCTAGTTCTAGAATGGTTTTCTACAAGTTTATGAGAAGACCATTGATATTACTCAATGTTTACTTATCCCCAGAGTAAGAGACAGATAGTCCTATTTACTGCCCTCAGGCACTGACAAGGTTTATGAGAATTAGTGATTCCAAAAAGGCATCAGAGTTAATTAGTTATAGGGTTTGATTTTCTATTTATTTGTCTGTTAACTTAAAATAGAAGGTAAAAAATGCTCCTTAAATGGAAAACATGGAATTATAGGTTTGGAAAAGAAAAATGAACATAGACTTAGCAATTTTTTTTCCCATTTTTAACCGTAAAACCATATGAAAAAAAATAATAATAATAAAACCAAATACAACAAACCACAGTGAACGTGATTCAGGTCTTTGCACCTGCACTCCTATCCAGGGAGTCCATAAACTGACCATATTGCCACCACACTGCCTTCAGCTCACAGCTAAGACATGGACCCACAGTCAGTACTGGCATCATCCTAGACTACATACATTAAATGACTGTCTGGTATATTTTGTACTGATTAATCTTACACCTTACCTTCTGCCTTTAAACACCTGCTCCTTCATTCTTGATGTTTCCCAGGCTGTTCATCTACTCCAGGTCAGTCACTCAGAGAACACCAGGGAGGCACAGGGGAATGTAGGTCCCATGGGTTACACTCTGATCAAACCAGGTGAGCATGGTTGCAATGTTTCTGGGGTTGTAAATCATGCTAACTTTGTCAATCCACGTAGGTCAAGTGACAATCTGTAATTAAAAAACAATTATGATAAAAAGGCCATTTCCCTGACAGCAGGTTTTAGGATTGTGAAACACCCATTCTAGGTGCTTTCTTTGATCTCTTAGGCTTACCTTGGAAATGCTGCATGTGAGGAGATGAAACACAGCTTGCTTCCCTGTTGCTGCAGGAGGAGAGAGGAAAGGAGTGGGGAACAGTCACCTGAGTTTCTGCTTCCTGTACCCCTCTGTTCCCCAAAAGTGCCAGCTACAAAAGCCAGACTTAGGTCTTGGAAACACTTCCCTAGAACAGTGAGGCTTTTATGGACATTTACATGTTTCCATCGCTCATCTGCTTTCCAGGAGAAACAACCTCTTTATTCTTATTCTCCATATGGCTACTTCAAACTGGGCTACTAGCCAGTGAGTCCTACAGACAAGTTACCTACAGCATGAGTAGCATAGTGAAGAGATGCAGCTGTATCCTGCTTTCCTGGGCATTTTTAACCTTCACTCACTTCTGCCAAAGAAACTCTGTAGAGGATGCCTGAAAGGCTTGTTTTCATTTCAGCAATTACTGCACACAGGCGCCTCAGGAGTCTATATGCCTTCAAGATATATTTATTCCCTTGTATAAAGATATCATGGAAAGACCAGGGAGGGATTCTGGCACTCAGATGTGCCAACAGTAAGGCAGTAGCAGAGCATGGTCTCTGTCTGTATCATGCAACCTGATAGGCTGCATGTGGCAAGGAAAAGTTCCCACAGGTGCTCCATTCTCCTTGTTGGCCCCTTGGCCCCTGCTCTCCCTCTATCCATTCTGCTCAGCCTGAGAAGGGCTGTGAGCATCCTTTACAGCACAGATGGCTCTTTCCTCAGATGTTCTGTTGATAAGGCAGTTTTTGAACACCAAATTGCAAGTTAACGCCAGATAATGAATGTTCTCTCTACTGGCAAAGCAAACCTTTTCCTGCTGTATTAAACAGAACAGGAGGAGGCAACCCTTCAGGTATTAAATTGCCTGAAAGCATCAGCACAGAGCTTGAGGAACAGCCAGAGGATCTTAAATTACTGCTACTGAGCTTTTCCTCACCACACAGGAGCTCTGGTTTCCTTCCTCTCCAACACTTTGGCTTCCTGGGGGTGCAATGTCTGCCCTTGGGGAGCAGTGACTGTCTTCCATAGAGCAACGGACAGCCACGTGCTGGGTTTGGGATTCTGCCACTGTCCTTGTGCAGATCCTCTTTCCCTTTGTGCTAAGCTGAGTTCAGACTCAGTTTCTGCCTCTAATTGCTTATGTTTCAGGACAAACCACGCTTTCTACTTCACTGGGAAGAAAAAGGGAGGAAGGAGGGAGAAAAAAAGCTTGATTATGCTATTCCCTGTTAGTAGTATTTTATTTTGTTTTGGTCTGCTGAAACAATGTCTGCTGACTCTTAACAGCTTTTTGTTTCATGGAGGCAGTGTGATAACCACAAACACAGCATAATCCTCATATGTATTTCATGCTGCGTAAGAAGCAACTGCTGTTGTGTAACCTCACCAGAGCAGAAATGGAAGACAGAGAAGATAAATGAGCATGCTTACTTTACATTTAAACCTGCAGGGAGTACATGACTTCCTGCACTGAAGGGAATGTTGCAGCTGTGTTGCTTGATACAGGTTCATGCAGTGAGCCCCTGGGTGTGTAGGGAACACATTCACTATGTACATTTCTAAACAAATCATTAATTAAAAGCCTGAATCCAAACATACACAGGTCAATAGGAACACTCCTCCCCATTTCAGTGAGTGTGGGGCTGAGTCCTGCACCTGGCACTGGGGCTACTGCCCCTTGCAGGCAGTGCTGGCCTCATCACTGAGCATCTGAAAGTGTCAGGCAGCCTGGGTTCCTTCAAGGAGATGAGTTTGGGTAGCACATCCCAGAGGCAGGTCTGGTCAAGGAGTATGACCTCCCAGAGCTTTCAGGCCACGTCTCCACACATTTGCCTTTGGGAGACGGAAAACAAAGGATTATGTGTATCAGTTATCAACGAATGAGCTTTCTTTTGTGTTAAGGATGTTCCTGCAATAATATAAATCTAAACTATAATCTATGGTGCCTAGAAATTTCCCTAGCCATGGCAGACATAAAACAGGAAGCCCTGAGAGATCTGAGCGTCCATCACAGAGGTGCCATTATTCACTTCTGCTCTGCTCCATACATAGGTGGTATCTACCGCAGTTCATGCTCTCTTAAAAAGCCTCAACAAGAACCTCCTCCTTCTTGACAGAAACCATAGCAAAACAGCACACCTGTCTGTGAATGCTTCCTTGATTCTGCAGATTTATTTTGGCTTACCACTGCTGTCCATACCTGTGTTGGCTGCTTTCTCTTTCCCCTGCTACTAGTGATGGGGATGATGTTCACTGTCCACTACAATGGCTTTGGAGCTCCGAAATACCAACCAGGTGATGCTAATAACTGATATATTAGAAGTCAGAGCAGGGGGTACAACAATATATGTAAACAGGATCTGACTTGCTTCGAATTTCTTGACAAGTGTACATAAATAGTCACAAACCTAACATGGATAAAGGACCAAGGGGGTTGCAGGATCACACTTCTGAAGAGAGACTCCACTGCTTCCTTGAGAACTCACTGGCAGTCCATTTTACAGGACACTCGAGCTGTGTGAATTGTTAATAATAATTTTTGTGATATTTTTAAAAGATAACAGCAAAAATGGAACTAAATCTTCTGTCAACTTTTAAAAAAAAAAAATCTAAGAATGCATATTTCAAACCCTTTGATTTGAAAGCAACTTTGTCTGTTCTGCTTTGCAGAAGCATTTTTCCATATTTTCCATATCAGCTCTATTTACAACTGTCCTGAAGTCCATTTTTATCACCATCAACTGCTATGTTTATAGCCACCTGGATCACAGGCTACTCATGTTTTTAACATGCTTATTACATCTATTGATGGTTTGTTAGTTCTTTATAAAGAGCAGGTACACAATCACGACAACAGCCACAGAGAAAAAACAGGTGTTCAGCCTTGACCTTCCCACCTTTGCTCACACAAACCTGAGTATCACAAAACCTTTTATTTTACTATTTTGTTTCATTTCACTTATAATTTTTACATATAAGTGCTCCAAATGATCAACATTCTGGAGTTTATTCCCTGATACAGAAGTTATTTTTAATATCCTGAGGGCATTTTCATTAATCGGAACTGTAGAGGGGCCCCTTGGAAATCCACACTGTAAAAGGGGAACCAAGGCACAGAACTTCTCCTGCTCTGCTCACAAGATACGATCAGGAAAACCAGCAGCCCTGATTGCCCTTGCAGTGGGCCCCAAGCACAGTGCAATTAGAACAGCTGCTTGCATTCTGTGGTTAAGGAAAGCTCCCAGGGGCCAGAATATTGCTGTTTGATTGGAAGAGCACTCAATTGCCTAATGAAGCTGTTATCTTCTATTTAGCCAGAGATGAGAAAAGGAAATCTTTATGTATCACTCCTGTGTAACAAAAAAGCTAATCAGAGAAGTCAGACCCTCAAGGGTAAAATAAAACCACCATGGAACAAGGCAGTGGTGCAGTATCAGCGAGCAAGAGCGTTGGCTCAGCTACATCAGCTGCTGGGTTTGCCCAGTCCAGAGGCAGCAACATCCCCCCCCAACCCCCCCCAGGTCCCTCTCTGCCTATTCCTCAAGATAAAGTATTTCCCCATTTGAAGGGTCTTGTTTTGTAATTTTCATTCCCCATATTGGAAGTATTGCCTTACCTCCAGAAATGACCTGAGAATGTCCTTACCTCTGCTGACAAGATTGTTGACTGAATAACTGGATGCTTGGTGTTCCATATAGTTTTATTTTCTGTGAGACTCTCTGTTAGGACCTCACTTCCACTCCTGGATTTCACAGGATTCACACAGACTTTGGAATCATCTGGGCACAAACTCTTCACTCTGACAGGGCCAGTGAATGGGCTTTGATTCAAAACCTTCAGATACATCATAGAATCACAGAAACACCAGGATGACCTTGCCCAGAGTTCTTATCCTCGTTGATGTCCTTTGGTGACACGGCCGTTTTTCCTGTATGGATTAGTCTGAAACTTTCCTTTGGATCATTAGAGCTGAATGATGAGTTTGTACTCACAGGAAAGTTCGTTCTGCTGTCGGTGAATGCTTGCAGTTTACAGTACCTGAGACAGCGATAAATGGATGTTTAAAATACAGAACTTCCTAAGACAGACATTCATCCAGCAGCAAAGCCTCCATTTTACAAAGACTATGTTTTATGAAGTATTTGTAAATTCCTCAGTATCAATCTCATTGTGCTTATCTTAATTTTCTACCTTCAATATACAATAATACTTCAGCTTTGAACTGGACTTGAGGAGGCACAACATTTCACAGGAGAAGTCTGTTGAGGTGGGCAACAGGGTGGTCTGGCTGATGTTTCTCCTTGGGCTATGGGAGCTCATGCTGTATGCAGAGGTGGTGCTGGTCAAGGATCACAGCACCCACACACTGTGACGCTGGGCAGAACCACTCAAACCTCTCTGTTCCTTTCAGTAATGCCCATTGCCCATGTCTTCTTTTCCCCTCTCCAAAATATCCTAGCTGGCATCTTTATTTGCCTCATCCCTGCTATCCATCCGCTTTTCTTTAAAACCACTGACCCAATTCTTTAATTTTAATTCCAGAGGGCTTAATTGCATCCTGCATTTACCCTGCACACCATGTCTCCACAGCACTTGGCCAATACCAGGCAAGATTCACCTGGTGTAAAGCGCAGCTTGCAGTGTGCAGCTTTACCCACCTGTCTGCTCCAGATATCTTTTCTCGTTTACAGACAGGTGGGTACAGTTACTCAACTTGGCTTATCCAAGCCTTTGTAGGGGTTTTGAATGTAACAGAGATGAGGATTTCTTGAGTTGAAGATGCTTTGTCCTCTCCAGGAGAATCCCCTGAACTCTGCTGCCAGTCTATCATCCATTCTGTGAATATTCACCCCCTTTTTCTCTTGCACTTTGGCAAAAAGGGGGATGTTTCAATAGACCTTGGTTTCCTGCTTATCATAGAATCACAGAATCATTGAAGTCAGAAAAGACTTTTAAGATGATCTAGTTATCACCTAGATCATCTTCCTATGCCTTCCTGCTTGAGCTGTTTGCAGTGAACCAAGGCCAGAGAGCAGGGCACATCTATGATTCTATGATCTTCCCGGTGCCAGTCCTTATCATCAAGTAGATTTCACACTGGAAATTTTGCCAGACACATTCCAAAGGTTCCCCATCTCCCATATTGTCCATAAGGCCTAATTCATTTTATGCAATTAAGTCTATATTTGCCACTCGATACATTTCTTGAATTGCAAATGTTAAAGAAACCCAGAAGTCAGTCTGCTGTCCTACTTCCCTCTATGGCCTTTGAAATAGCTGCTGGCATCACTGGAGCTGTGTAGCACAACAGAACAAAAGCTCTTCTCCCTGATGACAGCCAGGGATGGGGAGGACCTACTTAACTCATCTCCCCATTGTGAGAAAATTGGCTTTGATTTCCTACTGAACCACAGTGCTCATTTTCCCCTTCCAGAAGGTACTTGGGCTCTTCCAGAAGTCACCTGCCAGCCAGCAGTGGCAGCACTCACTGCCAGAAGAGGTACTGGGCTGCAGCAGGAGTAAATCTGCATGCAGGGATCACACAGCACATTGCACAGTTTGGCTCAAATAAATGCTGGTGGTATATCAATGCCATTGGGGAGAGCTCTGAAATACAGGGATGCAAACCCCAAGAAAACAATGACTATTCATATTCCATAATCTTCCTATTTTAAACGGATTCCTCATGCTGTGTTTTGGATGAGATGGCACGCAAATACCTAAACAGCGTCAGTGGTGATTTTGGCACAAGGAGCGATCCAGGGTTCAGCCAGGCAGGCTTGGTGCATGCCAGCACCCCTTTGCAATTAGAGGAGCTTTTCCTGCTAGGAACCAGTAGGAGCCAGCTCCCGTGGAGAAGAGAGAGGAACGCCTAAAATTTTAACTAGCTGCTCCATCTCCTGCTGCTTGTGCAGCCTCGCTGATCTAAGCACAGCTCTGCATTCCAGCAGAATTCCAACTATGCTTGGGAAGCAGAAGCCCTGCGTACCCTGGGAATCATCCTGAGCTGCACTAGGTAGGCACAGCACTCCTGGACACAAGAAGTTCTGCTAGGGGAGTGCAGGCAGGGATATAGCCCTCCAGTTCCCAGGCATGAGGATAGAGCCAGTGTAAAGGGAGCTTGGAGCACATTGGTACCTCACAGCTTTGCCACCACAGTCAGCCATCTGCTCAGGGTTTATTAAAAGTGATGTGCTCTGCTGGGAGGATCAGGAAGCATCTGCTGATACATTTACATTTAAATCCTCACAGCAATCTCATCCTTTTTTAATTAATCAAACCCACTTTTTTTGTTGTTGTTGTTTTTGTGAAACCACACAGATAAACACTTCTTCTGTAAATGGGAATGCACGTTATGCTAATGCCTCTAAATAGCTAATACGCAGAAAAACAATTTAGTGCAAGTAGCAGCATCTATCTCAGGATTTAAGAAAGCTGTTCTGACAGAGATCATGCCTGTATAAATGGATCACCATCTAAACCTGGCTTACACTGCATCGCAGTTTCGCTGCTGCAGAATTGCTAATCAGTGGCACAGAGGCAAGAGGGAGCCTGAAGCAAGGAGCTGAGGCACAGGTGCTGTCGTGCTGTGGGTGCATGGCTGCAAGGGCTGGAGGGTGGGGGGGGACCCAAGATCCCCCCGCCCCAACAGAGTGTTTGGATGATGCAGAGTGAGTGTAGGTCTCGTTTGGCTGGCAGGAGATCCACAAGCCACCACTGTATGACATAGCAGGTGGTGTTCGCAGACCCCCTTTGCAGATGGAGCTCCAGCTTTTCCCAGAAGACAGTGCATCCCCAGCTCTTCACCAGAGGGTACAGCTCACTCTTCCCATGGTCTAGGGAGACAAAAACAACCTCCAGCCCGCGGTTCAAGGGGCCAACCCATACTGCTGTCCTGTTTCTCCCATGACACATCCTTCTTTCTAGGCTGAGATCCATGGTGCTAAGAATTTGACTGCAGCCAGTACTCATAATGCCTTTCCAGACAGGCCCTCCAAGCAATCTAGGAGGTTTGCTGTGCAGCAAGAGCGATCGACCTTCCTCACAGCGCTACAAAAGGGATCAATAATGTCAATGCCAACACTGAAGGCAGTGAAAAAGCAGGGGGGCTCAGCAGTGAGAATAGCAGTCCTTGGGGCTGTTGGAGTAAATTAGTGCTCCTGAAAAACGTCCTTTCAAAACGTGCAAATAGATGACTGGGACACACTCAGAATGGGGGGAGACGACCCAAATTTACCCTGCAATGAACAGAGACACCTACAGCTCACTCAGGTTGCTTAGAGCCTGGTCCAGCCTGATCCTGAATGTCTGAAAGGACAAGGCATCGCTCATCTCTCTGAGCAACCTGTTCCAGTGCTTCACTACTCTTATCATAAAAAAATGTTTTCCTTATATCCAGTCTAAATCTTGCCTCTAGTCAGGCTGTACACATCCAACCCAGCCCTCGCCTTCCATCAGCACATTTCCTTATTGCCTGAGCCAGTCTGCCACAGGCCTGCAGGGAGCTGTTTCTTGCTTTTCTTATTATTATTATTGAGGCTGGCTATTTCTGTAGTTACATTCTTTAATTGCGAACATAGCTGACTAAACTGCAAGGCTGCAGTCCAGAGACTGAGCAAACAGCATCTGGGGAACTGGTGGCTGTTGGCCTGGTGGGGACTGCAGAACAATAAATATATTCATGAAACAATGTTCAACAATTACAGGGCTGGAAACAGAGTTAGTGGCAGAGATAGTGTTCTAACGAGCAACGGGTCCTGGAGGGTGCAGACCAGACAACAAAGATCTGCAGATAAGGACAACTGTCACACCGCGTCCTCCATACCTCTCCAGAAGGGACTTACTGCCCACAGCCTGCTTTGGCTGAACAAATCATGCTGTGAACAGCAGTTAACAATCCTGGGATCTCAAAATCCCTCCAACAGTCCCACCTCAGTGTCCAAAACTTGTTGGTGACAGGCCCCAGTGCTTCTAGCACTGTCAAGCCAAGCAGCAGCAGCACAGAGAGAAAGGCTCAGAGCCACCCAGCCCTGCCCTGCCACCAGTAGCCAGAATGCTCAGAAAGAGCCAGAGTGGTGTTAGTGTGCTGAGGACCTTCCCAAAGGAGTTTTCTAGAATTGCTTTTTGTAGTATTTGTGTCTGCAGTGTTGCAGCAAGTAGGGGTTAGTCCCCTTGGCACATCTAACTTGGTAAGGCTCACAGCACTGGGAAACACATAGCCTGCTATACTCCTGCTTTTATTACCTTGTCTCCTTCATAATCCCCTTCTTGTGGTCATGCTTATTCTTGTTTTATTAAATAAACATAGGTTTCCTTTAGTCAGTACTATTTATTTGAGTTTCTCCAGCAGAGCGTATTTAAAGCCATTTATGTATCAAAATAAGGTGGAAAGGATGGATTGCTTTTTGATCAAAGGGATTTGACTCTGAGTTTCTTTGTAAACTCAGAAGAGGATGGAATTATCCAATAGTTATATTAAGCAAAAGCACTACAAGGCTAAATTCCTTGTCTGGAGGAAACTTCATGGCTGATGTCTGGATTCCTTCTGTCTCCCTAATGATCCCTTCCTGAGGACTCTCTTCTTGCTGATACCCACCACATTAAGCAAAAGAGCTGGGAGAAATGAATGGGGCACCAGAAATATAATGTTTTCTCACAAGGAGGCAGATGGTAAGAGCAGAAGTGCCTGAGAAAAGCCCCTCTGGTTATCCAGACTGCCTGTCTTCACCAGAGAGGTCTGACTACAGTTCACTCCTCAAAGTCTCTCAGGATGCCTTATGGGCATAAGCAGCTCTGTTGCTCTCCTGCCCTTTTCCCAAACCATTCTTATTTCTACAAACCCCCACAGTTATTAGGGAAGAAGCAAAAATCCACCTGTGTTTGCACTGGTAGCTGCAGTGCCTGTGTGTGGACAATGATGACAAGACTATTTGGGATCTCCTGTGCAGCTGCTGAGCATTTGCTTGTGCATTTTTACCCTCATGACATACTAAGGGGAAAAGGCAGAAGTGTCCTCAGCTTGCTGTGGCTATTGAACACACTTTGGATTAAAATGCAGAAAACTTCAATTTCTTCCTAACAAAGGACATCTGCAGGAACTGGAACCTTCCTTCAAAGGTTGGGAGGAGATTAAGTGCTGCAGAATAAAAAGTACAGTCTCTGTGTAACAGGAACATTCCTGAAGTACCGAATAGTTCAAAGCTGAGGGACAGTGCTGGCTTCACCTTCCAATTAATGACCTCTGAATAATTAGCAGAATAATCTTTTTAGAAATGCTCCAGTGGCAGTTCCCCTGATTGTCAGATAAACAACGTCCTGGAGAGGGAAAGTGATGGCAGTGATGAACAATGGGCTGAGGGAGCAGCAAGGGCACGAGCAGTCATTAAGACTGAGAACATTCATCAGCCCATTCAAAGCTCCAACATGTCAGAGCTGTTTAACAGTGCAGATTAATTGAAGAAAATAATTTATTAGGGAAGTGAACGGAGATCATTAAACACTGCAGTTTCAGTCTTGCAAATAGTAGAACAACAGTTTTCCCTTGACAGTTGTTTACTGTTAAATCCTGGGTTCCTTCTCCCTTCCCCAACCTTCAGACTCTTTGTGGGAATTCATCTTCCCAGTGATGATGGTGCGCCCTCTCCCTCACACCCATCTCCTTTTCCCTGCCATTGCAGTGCCAGTCCTTACCCTACAAAAATAATTCGATTCAGGACTGCTAACTGAAGAGATACTTATAGGTACTGGGATTTTGAATATGGTCACCAAAGCAAGATTTCCTTAATCTGTGTCTAAAAGAAAATAATGAAAGTAGTAACGCATCACTGTGGTCAGGGACCGAAAGTGTATGGGATTGTTACTGCCTGTGCTGTCTAGTGTGTGAGCAAATTTTGAGAAAATGCCACCCAGTGCAGCTGTGGGGTTTGGAGGAAGGTGAAAGATTCACCTTTAAGCTGACGGAGACCTCTCCCATTGGACTCAGGTTCATAGCACACAGTTGCAGCCTGCTTTTAGCACAGCTGACTCACAGAAGCATCAGGCTGAAGGGACCTCCTGAAGACCATGGAACCTACCTGTGGTTTCAGGGTGGATTAGGCACTGTGGGATGTTCCCACTGGAAGAATATCCCTGCTGCCCCAGCAACCATGTGGCTAGTGGACAGGTGAAGGTTTCACCTTGTGGGATTCTAAACTCAAAGAATCTTGCCTGAATGATTAGCTATCCTTGCTAACTTCCATTTCATTTTCTTCAGCTGAGGTTGTCCAACAGTGGGTATAGAGAACAGCTGCTAACTCCCTGCTTTTCTACTCCCTCCTCTTTTCTATTGTAAATGAACAGAGCCTCTCCTTAAATTCACTTTTTTTCCCACCTTTTTCTCATTCATGTTGTTGTATCTTGTCCTAGATCACTCTCCATCTCTTCTGTCTTCTACAAAGTGAGGTTCCTAAGGCTGAACACAGCAACTTTAGGTGAAGCCTCACAAGATCACTGTAGCCACCACTGTACCTTACAGAGAATCAAATGGAAGACGTCAGCAAGGAAGGTCCCAGCTCAGCCAGCCTGGCAGCCTGCAACCACAACAGGTCCCTGCCTGAAACTGCTCATTTTCTTTCTGAACCAACTAAAGATTTTCTGATCTTTGATGTCATCTTGAGGATTTCAGAGCACTTTTCTCAGTCTTCAAGATCATTTTGAATGAGCCTCTCTTCCAAATATCTTGCAAGCCCTATTCACTTGTCTTTCTTCAGACATCTCATAACTGCCCTCCCTTCTTCATCAACAAAGTTGTTCTTTCACAGCCTGGCCAGATGTGGGCTGAGCACACCTCCCCTGCGTCTCACTGCTCTGCCCCAGCTGTCACTATTCCAGTTTAGCAGGTAGCCAGGCCCTGATCTCATGGTGAAGCCATGAACGTCCCCCCTGATGCACAACTGTGCATGTTTTGTATGAAATTGCCCAAAGTCTTCCTAAAATTAAGTCTGTGTCCCTTAACCACTGGGACAAATAATTAATGGTTTGCTCTTGACCAAATCCTGCAGTATATTTCATATCGACTGACTAAACTGGCCAACTATAGCTTGATGTTTTAATGATTTGTTCCGGAAATCTTTCCATGAATCAGAGTTAGGTGTATTGATTTAAATTCCTTGGCTTTCCTTGCAAGATAGGTAATAACTGTTCCCCTGTTCTTTCCCTCCTGCTCCTCTTATTCCTTAGCTACCCAAAAGCAATAATAGCTCAGGAAAGGCTTTTGATGGGTTCTTAAGGCCTTACAGGTGAATTTTGTTTGATTCTGCAGGCTGGAACATGTCAGAACTATCTAAATATTCCTTAAGCTCTCCTTTCCTTATTCCGCTCCAGGTCTCCAATCCTCTTGTTATTTGTTTCAATTCTGTTCAACATCTGGTTATAATTATCCCTTCTAGGATGTTTGAAGCAGAAAATGACGGTAAATATTTCAGCCTCTGCTGGATCATTACTTCTCCAGGATACAACTTTTTCCTCTGAGGTATTTTCTTTTCCTTAACAGACCATGGAACCATTAACCCCTTCTTTACAGTCTCCTCAGATCTCCTCTCAGGACTTAGGAAAGGTGAGATGTTAATGTTATTCAGTAGAAATCCCACTGTTATACGAATGCAACAAAGTCAGCAAAAAACAAAAAGGTCTTGGGTTCTACCTGAGCTAATGTACCTCATCTCTACATCCATAGTCATGGAGCTGCATGGAAACATTGTTTAGGCAAGGTTAGGGAAGCAGACAAGAAAAAGCATCTTGAGCTACATTCATGAAGACTATGTCATTTACTTTCCTTCCATGCAAGGGCCATCTAGAGCATCAACAGCAATCTGGAGCCTGGGAGTGGAGGTAAGTACAATGAATGAGTCACTGGACATATACGCTGCCGCTTACAAGAACACTGGGTTCAGCAGGCAGGTCACACAAAGCTGAATGAATTTGCTTGAAAGGAATGGGGCAAGCATATAAATTCAGAGAAGCTCCTGCAAAGAGAGAAAGACTTCACACGCGACATTTGTGTTGGAAAGCTGGCAAGTGCTGGGTTGAAAAGCAGGATGAAGAAACAAAGGATCTGCTGCGATTTACTACTGTGCTAGGTATAAGCAAAGATTTGCAGTGGTTCATTCTGTGAAGGCATTCCTCCCAGTGGTTCAGCTGATATCCCTCAAGCTCATTCCTGGGTGACAGGCAAAAAGAAAACTTGATGTTACATCTCGTTGTATTCCCAGGAACCCATGACTTGTGCCCAACTTGTCACTGCAGCCTGCTGCTTCACCTTGTCTCTGATCATTATCAAAGATTTCACCTTCTCGTATGGCTTGCAATGCTACTTTATCTTCCAGCTTGCCTACTGTAAAAGCAAAGCACATCACTTCTGTGGAGGTAGCTCACCAGCGCAGGTCAGTATAACAAACCTGCTCTCCCCTGGGACCTGCAGCCAGGGGCTCCCAAGCACATCTCTGTCAGCAGGGTCCCTGTGGGAGCTGCTGTGGTTGCTGGGCAGAGGCATGCCAGCAGCTCCCCTAGAGAGTCACAGCATTCAGCTTTGACTGGAGTTTCCAACTCTTCATAGCATTCATGCTTGAACATACAAGAGAAAACTCCCTGCTTTAAAGCTGTAACTGAGAATGCTTCTCACTAGGAAGCGTGCATGGAATATTTATTGCACATTGTCTCTTTTATCTGGACCCTACAGCTCTGATCCCAAAGAATGTCTGGGGGTAAAAGCAGTTATTCCAGGGAGCTGGGCAGGTGTGTGAGTAATCTTCCTGAAGCATACATGCACCAGAAATCTTTTTCAGTACACATCTACTTTCATCATTTTGTTCATTGCATAGACAGTAATATCAGCAAACTAAAGGGACTATATAATCAAATCTTTTGCTTTATGAGCATCTGTCTAATTAATTGGGGTGTGAAAAGATAGATAGGAACTTCATTGGTTTTCAGAACACAGAGTCACTTGAATTAAGCCACCTTTTGCAGTTTGTACAGGGCATGTTAGTTCAACAAGCCTTTCAAATCCAATAGCTGCTGTATGCTTACAGTCAAGCAAACATGTAAAATAATTTTGAGAAACTAGGGCAAAGCTGTAACTACAGTTTGATGCGCACATCCCAGCCCATATCCAGTCACACTCCATTTGCCACAGCCAAAGCCCACAACAGCATTGGCTGCAATGTGATTTGTGCCTCCTGGCTGACATGTAGGTGGCATTCCTGCCTGAGGAAGTCAACACCGGTGTAGGTGTTCCAGCACTAAAACTATGCTCTAGGAGACAAACCACATTCCTCCTTGTGCCTTTCAGAGGAGGGGTTGAAACAGACCTACCTACAGTCAAGACAGTTGGGTAACCAGAGCCACCACCAGACCCTGTGGCACACCACGCTGACCTCCATGTTCTTATTCAAGATTCGCTGCATGTGAGCAGCTGCTCCAAACCTCCCACCAGCACTGTGCTCCTGCTCTGCAGAGGACACTCACACTTTGTTCTCCAGCAGATGTCCTGTAACTATATCTGGCTGCAGCCCTCCCTGAGCCATGCTGCGTGTTGTAGGTGATACAGCAGCGAGAAGGAATAAGGTGTTTCAAAAAGCATATCCTAACTAATTTTTTAATGCTCCTTTTCCCTAGCACCAGCCTCATTAGATCTGTGTGCATGAAATATTTGATCAGGTAGGTATTGTGCTGCTAATCATGAAGATGGGCTTGTTGCCTGGATACTTCAATCAAGCCACAATGCCACGACTACAAACGCAGAACTGAAAACCAAGTCACTCCTTAATCTTCCAGATTATCTCGGGGTGCTGATCCCTGCACTGCAGGGAACTGTATTTCCTGAGCAACACAGAAGGGCTTGCTACACGTGTTGTATCTGAATGATTCAGGTCATATTTTAAATTTATCATTCTGAAATTGTCTTTTCTAATTTCTCTGAAGTTTGAAATGTCTATTTGTCTCCTTGCTGCCTTCTGAAATGGAAAAAGTTCTCCTACAGCAGTGGCATAATGAAGTAGGGTTCGGGCCATTATCACAGCTTTGCACACAACTGGGCAGCTTGCACAATCTCCCCATGAAAGGAAGACCCTATGTCTGATCCCTGTCCTGCAGCTGAGGAAACAAAGAGAGGTTTCCATCCTAAACTGGGCCTCCATTGACCCTATTTCTACATCCCGACCGACCAGTTTTTAGCCACTATATGGGCTAAATGTGAATAGAATTAAATTAATGTGGGTTCAACAAGGAAAACCTCAGGCTACATGGTACCTTCATAGACATGCCTTTGGAGGACAGGCTTCACACCACCTGCACTGTGCTGTCTGTGGGACATTCAAATTCAAAATGTCAAATTCAAAACTGAACTATTGCTAGCTTCAGTGTACCTAGATATACATTTTCAGCAAGATGCTTTTCCTAAAAAGTGTTGTTTAGCTCCCAGGAGCAGAGTGATTTGAAAACCATGGGACAAGGAGAAGTTATCAGTGAAACATTTAAATTGCCTTCGTAGTCTAGCTAATACTCTCCTACAAAGCCCTGCCATTTCTCTTTACAGATGTATGAAACCTTGCTGAAACCATTACCCCTCTAATGGACTTGGTGCTTACAGCTGCTATAGTCATTTCTCCACAATTAAATGCTGTGGACAGTGATGGTCTTCATCTCCCTCAGGGGATGTTCCACAAATACGCACTTGAGTGCCCAGGGGAGGTGAGATCACTGCCCGGGTTGCTGTTTAGGAAGAGCTAGACAGTGGATAATACGGCAATAATGGGTAGCAAACTTCAAAACAGAGCATGTTGCTGCAGAAAATGGTTCTTTCAGGACAACATTAAGGGCTAATTTTCTTGTGTAATCTTGGATTGGGTCAGAGATGGAGTTTTTCTAACTGAAATATAGATGCACTCTGGGAGGGAAAGGGCAGCAGCCATTCTTTGGGATTTGGGAAGCTCAATTTTTGATGTGTGCCTGACTCTTTGGTGCTTTGGAAGAGCAGACATTAGAAAAAAGAAGCACCTCGGGAAAAGCACTTATAATTTACATTCACAGACTGACCTTTGGATGGGGCCTCTCAGCTTCCCCATGTAGCCAACAGAGAATAACATCTCAGCTCTTCTCCTGACACAGCTGCCAATTTGCAGAATGAGGCTGGGTAAGTAACTTAATTTCCCTTTATTTGTACCTGTATCTAGCACCCTACTGCGCTTCTGAATAAATGGATACGTCAATACACAGACATATATCCCCTGCATTTCCATATAATGCAGTTTAATATTTGATTTTTAAAATGTAATAGGATTCAGTTTTGAGAATGAATAAAATGCAGGGCTGTATCTATGCTCGGTGTCCTTGCAGAACACTGGTGTCCTAATGCTTAATTCATGCTCACAGAATAAACCAAAGGCAGATGATGAAAGATGAAAACTTTCAACCAATGAAGATTTCTGCTGAAGAGGCTCTGTAGTGGCCACGCTTTGCTGGGACAGCTCAGCTGCTGGGGTCCCTGTGCCTGCAGGAGGGGAAGGTCCACATCCAGGCCCAGAGAGCTGAGAAACCCAGGGGCAGCACCAACCATGACTGAACATTTGGGTGAAGGAAGAAGGTGGAAGACTGACCCCATTGCTGGGTGAACTCTGTCCACTGCACAGGGTCTTCTTCCAGCAGGAACTAAGCTGATTCAGGCTTGATTTCAACAATGCAAAGCCAACACCCTTCTGATGAAACCTGGCTGCACACAGAATTAGCATTGGCCCCGGAGTAACATTAGAAGGACACAGCAAATGGGAGTGTGCTTAATTAAAGTTGACAGCCATAATGGCACTGCCTGTAATAGTATCAGGAGATTATCATTTACAGGACAGTGCTACAGGCTCTGTGACATCCCTGCCAGGGTGTCACCCTTATGCCAGCTCTGTCAGGACAGATCTTAATTTCTGCTTATTAATGCTGCACATCTCATGTTTACAGGGAAGCGAAAACAACTTTTTCTTCCTGGTCCCCATCTCCAGTTGCACACTGTACTGTGCAAACAGCAATCATCAAGAGATCCAAGTTATGGTTTATCTGTTTGTTCTTTAATAACAAGTAAATGAACGAAGGTTACAGGAAAGAGCTTAGCAGGGAGGATGAGGGATGTCTCTTTCCCACTTCTGACTTTTAAATTGAATTACTTAATTGAGGGGTGGTTTGTAGCAGCTCAGCTTAGAAAATGGAAGAAAACCCAGTGCTCATTAGAAAGTCTCCCTGAGAGACCGTGCTTCAAGACTTCAGCTGCTCCACACTGGGTTTTCCCCTGAAGTCAGCATTTCTGTTGACCTCTCTGGATCTGGCTCCACACTTTTTTTCCTTCAGTGGCGTGTGCAGCACCGCTCATCTGCTTGACAGGAAAATCAAATGGAGCTGCTGCTGTTTTACAAGAGCTGAGAGCAGCTCTCCTTCGTTTTATTTTGTTTCTCCTCCTTTTTTAAAAAAAGCCCTGGGATCTTAATTACAGCAACATTTCCTGCCATAATTAGAGCACTCTGATTGAATAGGGTAATGATGTGCACAAATTAACACTGACACAGACTTACACTGCCAGTCAATATCCTGATATCCCTTGAAGTAAGTACATTTTAACACCGATCCCAGTAGAGTTCGGTATATGTGTGTGCTGCAGCCAGATGGGTCCAAAACCTTCCCAAGCAGGGGGAAATTGAGTGAGAAAAAGAAAATTCAAGAGATTCTCAGAAAAAAAAAAAAGAAGTTAATAGCCATCAAACTGTGCTAGGCACTTCCACAGAAAAGCAAACACAAGGAGCCTCTTCTTTCCTAGGTGACATTCAGGTTTCCCAAAATAAATGACTTAGGACATTGTGAGAAAAATCTAGATAATCCCAGTGATGAGAGCTAACAGAAAAGCCTTGGTAGCAACCACTGTTGGGTGGAGGCTAATAACAAGCGTCACTCTAATAAAGGGCAGAGAATTGGGTAGGAGAAAGTGGCTCTACCCCACTTCAGACTGTGCACCCAGTAAACACTACCAAGAGTGAAGGAACAAACTGCAAAGAAGTCAAAAGTATTGTAGGGAAACAATCTGAATGTCAGAACACTATATTAAAGAAAAGAACTGGTAAAAGTAACTTGATTCTAACCAGGATCAAAATATCAGGATAAACTCCTTCCTGCCACAGGGAGTAAACATTGTACTTGAGATGAAAGCATACCCACAAGAAAGGAGAGAGATCAGTCCAGTCTAGCAGGGACATTGACTGTTTGTATGAATGCACTGATGTTATCCCCAAATTATCCAAAGTATTAGCTGGTCTATGAGATTCAAGAGATCCTTAAAACTCACATCACCTTTTTATATCCCCGTTCAGATAACACACAACTGCCTCTGACATGATCAGAGGGTTCAGAAAGACAAGCTGTGTGCACCGTAGGCTGCTGCAGTCTGTTTGTGCAGCAGCACTGACAACACCTGCAGTGCTGCAGTTGAGCTCATTTCTGCAGCCTCAGCAGAGAGAAGGCAGGAAGGCTTCGCAGCATCAGGCAGGAGAGAGGTCCCTGGGCAGAGGGTTTCTTAGGAAGAGGCTAGGACCCTTCTGCTGGGAAAAATCCTGTCTTGTGGTTTGGACTTACTGATGCTGTGGGGAGCAGGACCTGTGCATACTTGCAAAGCCAAAAGATGTGCCGAGAAATGCCCAGTTCTGTCCTCAGCTCCTTCCCTAGCAGATCAACCAACATTTAAAAAGCTTTTTTTTCTTTGCAAATAGCAGCTGGGATTCAGGACATCATTTGCCTGCAGGGACCACACTCCTTTCTGACAGGGAGGGAAGCTGCTGCAGTGAGATTAATATTGCCTGGAGCCTGTTTTTAACTATCAGCCTTGATTCTGGGTGCCTCCCTTTCTAGACACTGTGTCCAGGATCCATTAGGTGTGAAGAGGAGCCACCAGGCCAGAGGAGGTGAGCAGTGAACCTGAACTTCTCAAAAGTGGTAATACACTGTGCACTTCAGCTGGGAAAATCAACAAATTAACTTTGATTTATGTGTTTTCTCCAACAACATAGGCAACAAGCCTCTTGGCTCTTATTTTGAGCATGTTGCTGCAGAAGGAATTTCATTAGGGTGCTCTTCCTACCAGAGCTCCAGCACCCATGAAGCGAACAGCCACTTAAAATAGTCTGAAGTACCCACAGAAGGGCTGAGCCCTATACCACTGTTCACATGCAGAGCTCAGACGGTCTCAAGGCTGCTGTTGGCACAGTGCTGTTTCAGAAAAGCTGCTGAGCTCATGCTCATTGAAGCCCACATTTTTAATCCCTTTGTCAGCCGTGTTAACTTGGTGAGGGACCCAATGCCTGGCAGTGCTGGTCAGCGTGAGGAACTGCAGTGCTTTTAATGGGCTGCCAGTCACTCGGGTCCCTTCAGAACTGTGCTGAGATCACTACCCTCTTCATGGTGGAGAAATTAACACTGAGCTACTAATGAGCTCATGCATATGGCAGTGGGTTTTCTTCTTTGCTTTACATTCCAGTTCTTGCTTCTGAAGATCAAAAGCGGATCCCCAGCCATATAATGGCAAGCATTAGTGCTATGGTCTCCTGACAGCACAGCCATATCCTTTGCTCACACCCTGCCACCAGGAGTCTATGGTGCTCTGGCTTTGTGCATTTACAGGATTAACCACAAAATGTTGCCAGGCCTGCAGGCATCTGTCATACAGGCTGCTCTCAACTCAGTGAGTAGGAAGTTTGGGAAAGAGAATGTCCGTTCAACTTTTGCATGTTCCTGCATAAGCCCCAGTGAAACCAGAAGCTGCCTGAGAACCAGTGGGATGGTTGGGGTAAAGGATTGAAAGTTCCAGGTTAAATGAGACCATTAAATGTGTCTTGGAGAAGCAGCTCTTCAAAAAATTATGTAGCTCCCCAAACTGACTTGGGCAAACCATGCTTATTCAGTTCAAAGCACCTGCCAGATTATATGGAGCACTTTAGAATTAATTTCAAGCCAGAATAGATAGTGGCAATCAGCAGTAACATGTGCTTGACAGTCCTTCAGGATATTAAAACTCAGACCCTCAGGAAAGCAGCGCTCCAGAACACCAGCTGCCACCACTGCACCCTTCAGACAGAGCAAAGTAGAAGGTCTGATCTCTGTAAATGCATAACAAACTCGTGATAATCAAGTACATGAAGAAAGAAAACATCTTTTTACTGGGGAATTTTGCATCAGTGTGTCTACTAAAAGCATAGAAAGTCATGTCCCTTCTCTACCTCATTCGTATTGTCAAGACTCAGGTGCTGCAGTACAGAAGATAATTCACTTTCCAAGTAAAGGTCATGATTAAAGTTTTGAAAGCTAGGAAATACTGGTTGGTTTCTTTCATCATCACCATGAAGAAATAGAATTGAAATATTCATGTCAGTTAAGAGATTTAAGACACAGTCCTTGTCTATAAAAGTAAATATGAGACAAGTATTGCTATTATCCAGGGATGAACTCAGCCTTCCCATTTCCAGGGTATATTGCTGGACTTTCACAGCCAACTCATACTTCCTCCTCCAAATCCTTTGCTCAGGCATTGTTGCTTCCTAAACACTGCAGATATTTTCAGGTAGAGGAGTGTGCCATAGCGCTGCAAACATGTGTGGCACACCTCCACATGTGGAGTAGGCTGAACAAGTGCACACACCAGCAGATCTTAGAATCGTAGAAACACAAAATGGCTTGGGTTGGAAGGGACCTTAAAGAAGATCCAGTTCCAACTGATTGTCGCAGGGTTCTGATCTTCCAAACTTCCATTTGGACCACAGATCCAGACTGAAAAATACAGGACCCTAAAGACCTTCAGCATACATTACCATCCTCTCTCATGCCCTAAGTAATTTTTCTGTTATTTGACTATTGCTGTTGCTTTTTGGAAGACAGTCAGACTTTTCTTCCAAGTTTTCTTTTCCTGCCCAGCCCTGTGTAGCCAATGACTAGAGGCTGGATGAATGGAGGAATTCATTTCTGATAGGGTCAGTCCTGCTTTCTCCTGTAAAGAAAATTTTTTAATTTACCACGGTTTCTAGACCTCCAGGGGATAGATGTAATGAGAAAAGGCACTGATATTTCAGAAATGAGTTGTTGTTTCTTTCCATGTGACATTTAGACATTATTTTCTTTTAAGATGTTATACTTCAGGGGCCAGGGTTGAAGAAGTGAAGGACAAGCGTTCTGCCTGGTCACAGTGCCAAGGGCTGAGAAAGTCCCATCATCCTGGCATCAAGACAGCTCAAGGGTAATGCTAAAACAGTGCCAGGACATGGGGTGAGCAGCCCAGGAGTAATCCTTCCTGTAAGCTATGGGTAAATATGTTGGTAAATAAAAGCATCCAAGTTTTATTAGCTTTGTGAAATTACTGCTCTTAAGAGCTGCCCTTGGGATGGTGTGGGAGATCACCAATGTGTTTGCTGTAGTTGATCATGTTCCATCAATATACAGTCACACAACCATGGTGCTATTTATGAAGGGAATGATCTTAAAGAGGCTCTCCAAAGGCCGAACCACAGGGGATGATTTGATTATCTACTATTTTATTTTATTATTCTATTTTTTATTTCTAAAAGCTGCAGACCCCAGGAGAACTTGAAAGGACCATTCAGCTTTCTAGCCATCACTGGGTCAGGTCACTGCTCTTTCTGGGCAGGCAGCCAGCTCTATCTAGCACCATTATATTCCTTTCCTCTTTCTGATACTGAAATACAGAATCAATTTACCTAACTGTGAACACTTAGCACTGAAGTTGAGCAGGAGGAGCTCAGATGAAGCAGCACTTCAGGATGTCGAAGGGTCAACAGTCAGAAATCTGGGTTCACGGTCAGTACAGCAGAGGAGGTGGAAGGAACTGCCAACTGCTCAGAACTGGCAGGCATTTGAGATCAATGTTCATCTTGGGCCAAAGTTTCAAAGAGAAAACTATAGATACAGGGTGCAATACAAATGGTATCTATGGATGACTTTGACTAGAGCTGAGTTGCCAAGCTACAGGTGAGACACTTTCCTACCTCTTTCTCTTTAGCCCTCCGCAACACACATAATTTTCTTTGCTGGTAACTCATCATCCTCCCAAAGAATCTTTAATGCCAAGGCAATTTTGACTGTCTTATTAGTCACTATATTCAAAGAAACAGTCTGTTCTCAAGCACTAAACTGTCAAGAAAGGGGAAAAAAATTAACAAAACAGTAGCAGTTGGTAGTGCAAGCACCTAAATTTCCTGTCTGTGTCTTGACAAAGCCGCAGATTGAGTCATGTTTCCTGACATATTAATAAAATTGTTCAGTGTGTGGGAAAGGGGGAGCTGGTGGTGTTTGTTCCTGCAGAGAAAAAACAGAGAGGAACCTTGGAGTCCACAGAATTTTCCAAGCCCGTTCCTCTTTGCTTATTTAAGAGCTTTGTGCTGTGTTTTTTTTTTTTTTTTTTTTAATTTTTCACTTTTATTTCAGCTNTCTTTTTGTTTTTTTAGGGTTTTTGGTCGTTTTTTTTTTTTTTTTTTTTTTTTTTTTTTTTTTAAATAAAGGTGAGTTTACAGAGATAGGAAGACAATAAAAGCCACTGCCATTTCCTTGCTTGTTAACCCTGCATCAAGGTGACACGCTAAACAAAATCACCCATGTCCTCATAATATTCCTAGTTTGATTGCTTGCAAATAAAGTAGTTTAATAAAAGCTCAGATATACAAATGCCACATGGCCATATTGACAGGAGCGAGGGAAAGAACACAGTAATCATGTTAGCTCTATCCCTCAGATTAATTAGCTAGATAAAATGCGCATTTACCTCATTCTAGACAGAAAAAATATCATTTACCTACCAGCAATTTAGACAGGCACACTACTGCTAAAAGCCAGACCCAGCTGATCCTAATTCGCTGGGAAAGATGAGCCCTGCAGCCTTACAAAGGACAAGCTCCTCCTCCACAACACCGGGTCACCTTCGTTCATCTCCAGAGCTCAGGGAGCTGCTTCAGGAGAACGTGGATCCATGTAACTGTCCCTCACAGACCTAAGTATTTTTGCACAGGACTCAACATACCTGCAGTTAAGAAAGTCCACAATCTGGGATATTTGATTTGGTTTCACTGTACTTCCACAGCTTATGAAAGAGAGCATTGTTCAGAAGTTCCTTGAGTTTAGATATCTCCAGACACCTGGGAAAGGGTGCCACATTCCCTCAGAGAGGTTAGAAATTGCATTGCTAACAGCTGTCCTGATCCCATCATGGAGAACTGAAATCAAACTTCTACGGGTAGATGCAAACACGTTTTCATAGCTATGGAAGAGTTCAAAGGAAAAAAATACATGGAAGTTTATACTTCTATATTGCTGCTGACCTGAACCAGTTATTGATGAAAAATGAAGAGTCATGGAATCATAGAATCATTTGAGATGGAAGGGACCCTTAAAAGGTCATCTAGTCAAACATCCCTGCAATGAGTGGGGACACCTACAGCTCAGTCAGGTAGTTCAGAGCCTGTCCAGTCTGACCTTGAATATCTCTAAGGACAACTTTGTTACTCTTTTACAGCCCCATACAGGTTGTGCTCACACATCCCCAAACAAAGTGGCAGCTGTATGGCTTACTTTTATTAAACTATTTTTTTGCATAATCGATCTCTGTGCGAACCCTTGTGAAACAGCAGATGCAGGAAGTTCAACCCAATGCTTTCGATAACTTGGGATTAACGATAGTCATGTATAACTGGTGCAAGAGACCACAGAGCTCTGGCTGCCTGTCTGAAATAATGGCTGAAGAAGTTCCTGCGTGAGCAGCTTGTGGTCGGCCGAATGTGTTGCCAAGTTCAAAACCATGTCCCACCAGGTCTGCAGGGCCCAGGGGAATTGAGGCTCTCAAAAACAAAACATAGACACTTCCCTTCAGTTGCACAAACAGGTGTTTAGGAGGTACTGCTTGCGGAGGCCTCAGTCTGCATATCCAACTTGGAGAAACTGATATGCAGTTCAAGTTAGGCTGGCCTTGTTGTACCAGGAGGCTTTGAACATCAGAATGAGCAGCTAGGAAAACACTCAGTTCTGCTGCTGGTTTCATCTGCTGCATCTGTGAGGTGGGGAGAGGAAGGGAAGGGAAAAAGCCTGTAGAGCTGCAACAGCAGAGGGAAACACAAGGCTCCCTCCCAGGGATGCTGCCAGGGGATGCCATGCTGACAGGCAGGGGTCTCCAGCAGCACCCACATGCTGCTGTTTCCCATAATTAGAAAATAGAGTATGTTTTCTAATTAAAAATTAAACATTAATTAGGAATTGTTATGCTTTCTTGCCACTAAAGATATGAAAGCAAATGCTTTCAACAAGCTTCTTAATTTTATAAATAAAGTAATTCAGGATTTAATTATTGCTTGAATTTGCAAACAAATAATCTATATTCCAGATTTCTACGAGACACTGGTGTCAAGTTGATAACTTTCTTATAAGCTCTTAAGAAAACAAGTGCATTAGCATAAAACTGGAGAAGGTGCTGTCTGTGATAAGGTTCCTCTTTGGCATGAGTCCCAAACCGGATTCCTTTACCTCATGAAAACAAACCAAACTAAACCATAAAACCAACATACAGGCTATCTCAGTCCTATAAGCCCATATCTTTCCTATATCACATCAAGTATTTTGCTGCAATTGATAAGTACCTAGGAAAAGAGAACATTTTCTTACCTTTCTCAAGCACACCTGCTTGGCTTTGAAGAACATCCGGTGCCCATCACCTGCTGTGACATTGTTCAGACTCCTGCTTGCTTGTGTCCTCCTCCAGCTTCTTTTGAGCAAATGTGGACCCAAACTATAACTTGCCTGGTTTGACATGAACCTGCAAACAAAAAAAAATTGTATACACAACATCTGTCTGAAAAGTGTAATATTTCAGTATAGATATGAGGAAGAGCTGATTTTAGAAGAAAACCCATCCACATATGATTCCCTGATGAGAGAAGTCTTAAATCACAGCTCAGAAATATCCTTCCTTCCCTATTTTTTCCTACATGAAGTATCTTACATGAGATCAGACCTGTTAAAATTTCGAATCCCATTGTTAGCAGAGCTCATAAATCACAAACACAGTAGCTTTGTTTTTCCTCCAATTTGAGAAAGTGTCTCTGTGCTCCTAGCCCAAGCTTTTTCCTCACTTTGATCCACTTATGCCTTAGATCTGTTCAACAGACTGTGGTTTCCCACCTTCCTCAAGCTGCCCATAGCATTGCACGTGTTCTCTGAAGAGCTGGATAGCTTGCACTTACTTCTTGATGTGTATGCATTCATTTCAAGCAGTACTGGCAGGAAGCAAGTTTAGGCAGGGAGAGCTCCAAAGATCATTTGCACTATTTGTGGAAGCCAGTGGAGGGTCTGGTTCTGTCAGTAGCCCAACTCCAGGTCCCTACAAGACTCAGATTAAGCTGATGAGCGCACATATGGAGCAAATTGTGTCTAAGAAGATGAGCTGTGTCAGTGCATGCATATAGAAGCTTGTTACCATCATCCAGGTAATTTTGTGAGCTACTATTTATCTGATATAATTTCTACAGAGTCACAGTGGGTTGAGTGCTCCATAGTGTGATAGTCCCTAAATAAGACTCAGTGCTTGGAATATCCTTCCATCACTTAAGATGTAGGCTAACAGAAGCTCCTTGTTCATGCCAAAGCCATCTGCTGGGGGCAGGCAGCCTCCTGACACCCTTAGAGCAGCTGCTGGTTGCTGGCCTTACGCCGCCTCTGACCTGGTGCCCCAGCACACTCAGCCCAGCTAGCGGGTGACATCGGGGACAGGCTGCTAATCCCAGGCAGGAAGCACATCTTACCCTTCGACTTAAAATCTGACATTTATATACAAGTAGGTTCCATTACAGGGACTTGTATGCTCTTGTACTGCACCATGTGCAGCTCAACAGAATGAACCATGGGGGAAAAAAAACCCCACTATTTAAAGAAAAACATCAAGGAATAGTCTTCTGTATTTCTTGTGTAACTCTGAAGCAGTTAACTCTACCATGAAGGCTTTTCATACACCTCAGTGAGTTAGAGCTTTGAAGGTATTTACTTACACAAGCATAGCAGTGCAGGTGAGCTGTTTTCTCATCCCATGTAATCCTCCACACCAAGCAGCCCTTTGTCTGGAAAGGAATTCTGACGATCACCTGCCAACTTCCATCCTTCTCATGGAGTGGGAATGTCCTGACTCACAGTTGGATCGCATCTCTTTGAAAAACAAAATATAATGGAGTACCACCCTCAAAGTGCTATGCTCCTCTTTCACGAGTAGGAAAAAAAAGGTGGCGAAGATTGTTGTATATAATTTTTGAAGGGGGGAAAAAACAACCCACAGAAAAACATGCACATACTTTTGCAGAAAAAGGTTTTACAAATGTCCATACCTGACTTGCTCCTACAGCAACCTGGCTCTTCCCAGGGCCCAGGAGTGGCACTGTGTCAGAACTGACAATGGGCAGCAGGGATTAAGAGAAGTGCAGCGACTAACAGAGGGCAGGGACACCTTTCTGGAAAATTCTCTCTTTTATTTCTTAAACCATCAAAACACTCCAGTTTCTCTGCAGGACCTGAATCAGGCACTTTTCCACTGTAACATTTCCACAGGAGACAGCATGACAGGCTCTGTGCACAGGACCAAGGCTTAGTGCGTTCAAGCCATGTGAGAGCTGAACTATACTCAGCAGTGACAAATCACTCATCCTCGCATTACTCAGCTTTAGCACCACACAAGAAAAAAAGTGTCCTTGTACTGTGGTACCACTGGATCAAGAATTGATAGTTAAAGATGCCTCTGCCTAAAGACAGAACTATTACAGCAGGTTTGGATTGATCTTGTGGGTTTTACAATAAGGATTCGAGGAGGTGTGTTTATTATCACATTTGGTAAAGTGTTTAGACTTGATAATTTTTTGACATCATACAAAAATCACGGAAATAGTTTAATTTAGGTATCTAAAGGTACAGAAAATAAATATTTCAGTGAATATAAGATCTGATTAAGACATACAGCAATAAGAGGTATACAAGAAAATGCAGTTAAAATACATAAATCCCAAGTGGAAAAGGAAACACCATTTTTCCTGAAGAGTTTGAACCTTCCTTCTTCAAATCACTGTTTACCTCTCTGATAAAGCTCCAGTACCAACATTTAAACAGGCAGCCTCACCATTCAGCTGACAGGAATACATCTGTTGCACTAGAAGTACAAAGCTAAGAAGAATGCATAATATTTTATTTTTCAATGTATTTACAAAAAGATATTGCACCGATCCAGTCATTTTTTTCAGTTTAACAAGTTAAGGAAAAGCCTACTATTTACAAAGTTAAAAACAGAAGTGCAAAGTAACACTGAAAGAAACCCAGAAAGAACAAAGTTTATTTAATTGCTAAGTACAGTCTGCTACCTGTCCATAGCCCACATCCTGCACTAGCTAAAACGGTTTGTACCTTGTCTATCTGTAACTCAGAAATCCTTGCATTTCTCTACAGATGCAAGCCAATCCTTCACACTAACCATGAGAAGGTTTACGTCAAATGTAAAGGCTAAACTTAGCTTAATATCTTTATTTCACCAGTAAAGGGATGCTCTTTTAAGTAAAGTGGTAAAGCTACATAGTATTACGTGTGTATTTAAAAAGTAGTGATAAATCAGGCATGACGGTTTTCATTCTTTGTAAACACCATGAGGAAGTTTGCCAATACATGTGGACTGATTATCCTAAATACACTGCCAGTCCCAATTACGATAGCACAGCGCACAGTCGTGTCTCAGTCTATCTGCCACTGGGACTATCGTGATGCATTTCTGGGGTGTAAGTAAGCAGAACCACCATGACCCAAAGATGAAGCAATGCCTGGGAAAAAAGAAGTAAAATTTAAACTTAGCAAGTACAGTTGTTGTTTATGGCAACATAAATGTGTCAACGTAAGCAGGAAAAAAAGTGGATGAAAAATATTTAAGCTATATATTTCTACTATTTTTTGCTTCCAATAACTAATTCGTGGATGCTTAATGAAATTCTATACAGAATACATTTCTCTGGGGTACAACGAGAGAAATAACTGATAATACCTAAGGCACATATCCTTAAAAAATAATAACCAAAACCTGAACATTAAAATTACAGTAGTCATAGCCAATATTCCAGTTGAAAAAGGCTCAACATAGGCCTCCTATGCAACCATTATTGAGTTGCTCAGGCACTAAAATTCTTCAGTGTCTCAGTACAAAGCATTTTATTCACATATTCTGAAGTCTTAGTCATGAGTAGGAAGAAAGAGTGAAGTCAGGAATTAAACAGGACTGATCCTTCCAGTACTTAATAGGGTAGAAGAAGAAACTGCAGGGGAAACTTGTCATTTCCTTTATTTACATCCACCTCTCTGCTTTACTCACTGAAATAGTGACAGTTGTTCTCAGAGACTCTGTTCAGAAAAATCATTGTGCTCCCAAGCAACATATTTTCTTTCATTTCAAAGACTCAGAGAATACTTTCAGTGAGGGCAGACTGCACATCTACCTTGCTACAGTTCATTTCCACTAACAGACATCTGCCCCCCAGTGGAAAAGGAAGGGAACTCATTTCTATGGACTGGATTTTTGTAGTTCTTTAATTAGATCAATTTTTATTACCTACTTTGGTAATACTGTATGATTTTAGTAAACATAATTTATTTTTTCAACTAGTAGAGTAGCGTGGTTATTAATTACCAAACAAAAACTGGAGGGTCAAGTATTAAGGAAACCTATTAAAGAAGTCTACTTTCCAAAATCAAAGCATGCAGGTCACAATATTATTTTCAATCTCACTTCATTTTAAACGATCTTTTAAGTAGTAGTTACATAACTGTCCTTAAGAATTCCACACTAAGAATTCATGAGAGAAACTGAAAACTAGCAAGCAACATGATTCCAAAATGTTGTTTTGTAAATACTATTTAGTCTACTAAAAAACACAAGAATTGAGTTATTACATAGTACGTTTAAGATGTACTTCATAAACTAGCAACAGAAGTCTTGAGTTATATTCTTACTTTAAAGAAACCTTGCTTACCATATAAATTATTACAAAGATCCTTGCTATAGGATACCGCCTTAAAAAGATTCCCAGCCGAATGCTATGCAAGAGAAAAAACAAAATGCACAAGTCAGCACTAAGCAGTGAGTTCTTCTTCCTTTCATTCTAATAATCACAAACTCCAACTCCACATTTGTTTCTGACCACTTTATGTATTCCAGTAAGAAAATTCAGAATGCAGACCATTAAATATCCTCTCCTAATCCACGAGATGCATCCCCTTGTCATGCTCTTACCTAAACTGATCGATGCTACTAGCAGCTTTGCGAACTCTCCCATACATCCCTGCCACGCTGGTATCCACATCACTGAAAAGGACAGGAACATTACGCATACGAGCACCTATGTGAAGAAACAAAAAAACCCTCAGTCTAAAACCAGCAGGAGTTGTTATCTAAGTATACAGTAAATTATGGTTGATAAATTTATGTAAAAAAAAACCATAAAAATAGTGATTCACCTGATTTGTAATTGTTATTTTGCTGGAGGCAGGGAAGTATGTTGTAAGGAAGATTCCTGATGAACTTATAATTGACTCAAGCATCTCAACATAGTACATTCAAAAATTTGTTTAGTTAATTGAATGGACATCTTGGTATTGAATTCTAAGTAATAATAATGCTATTATTATGTGTACAAGACAATGGCTGTTTAAGAAAGTGAGTTCTTCCTCTTTTATTTCTCACAGTAACACTGACAGCACTTCTGATACTAACCTGTATGCTCCAAATATTTACATTTTATTTACACTTTTACTATGCATGAAATTTATTTAAGAAAAATTCTCAGACCATTACCTTTGTACAACTAAAAACAAGCCAAAAGGAAATATATTTCAAATCTGCTCAAGCTCCTGACTTATTAAATTCAAGGTCTGTCTTTCACAATAAAAGAAATGAAATTCTAGATCATCGTTTTCTATCTCTTCTGCTGCTCTTCAAGAAAAACAGGAATAAAGGAAGAAATTCTGCTCACCTCTCAAAGAAGTGCCCAGATTGCTCTATCAGTGCCGTGGTATTAAGAATTAAATTGGTTTTATTAAGTTTATTTCTCATTTACAGAAAAAAAAAAAAGAGCTTTTATTGAAAAAAAAAAACCTCTGCTACAAGCACCATATTTTCAGACTTCTCTTTTTCTTTTATGAACTCAGACCTTCAGAGAAAAGCATTAGGAAATACAGAAACTTGCAACGCAGAAAGGAGATTTTTAAATGTTATCATTCCTTATTTACCTTCAGTACCATCAATTCCTGCCATGTTAATGGAAGGCCCATTAGTACTACTGCCTTGGAAAGCCTTCAGCTGATGCTCAAGCCGTTCCAGTTGATAGACAAGTGAGTTTTTCTCTGTGCTCAGGCTCTCTAACATGGTCTGCTTCTGAATAAGCGTTTCTGTCAGCTGATGAAGGCGATTTTCTAATTCAGTTTGACTACTGCTACTTAGAGCCTTGTTTGTGAGCTAAAAACAAAGCAAAGGAAAAATCAGAACATGTTCAAAATCTGACCAACGTGACATACTACAAAACTGATACACTCCCAAAAATCTAAGCCCCCAAGTACAAGTTATCACATTTGCAGGATTTTTATGGGATAATAATATTCAAACCATCACTAAAGAGCATAATGAAGAAGGAGCTCAATTTCAACAGTTATTAAAACAAGACTTTTCATGGGAAAAAAAAAAAGCTATTTAAAAATGTATTCATGTGTTTTCCACTTCTAGTTCTATGAAAATTTCTGTATGAATGTTTTATCGCAAAAATTAATGCTATAACCTGAGTTTCAATGCATGACAATCAAGATAATCAAGCTCATCATACTTACAGCTTCACAAAGCGAGCACATAAAATATTTTCAAACAAGGAAGGGTGTACCAACTCAGTACCAACAAGGAGAATCTACGCAAGGAGGCTGGTAATGATTGACATTATCACAATGTTCCAAAAGGGAGTAGACCAACTTAAGGAGAACAGTTCATAAACATGCTAACAGAACTTAGGTTCTCTAATTTGCCTACGAAAATCGCAGATGCTGAGAGAGCACGCGTCCAGTGTCCAGGCTCACACTGCCATTATTCAAGATAAAAACCTATCAGTGAGCAAGGTTGGTAACTAGTTTGAAGGACATCTTAAGTTTCTATGACCAATTAAAAGAATCTCTGAAGAAACTGTCACAACCAATCAAACACCAATGGCATTATTTAGTTTCCAGGAAGGAGCATTTATTCAGCACCACAACAGGTCCAGTTGGATCCCAGGTTACCCTCTGAGGACAAAAGCACATGTAATCATAAAATTAGACTATTTACTGTTTCATGGTTCCTTTCCTGTACACTCCGCACTTAAAATTCTACTCTGTATTGCAAACAAGCACATGCTAACTCAATAGTAGTCCTTATGTCTCTTTTGTATACTTTAGGCAAATTAATAATTTCCAGCATCACTTTCATAAGTGAATATAATACTTATTTTCTACACAAATACAGTACCTGATTTCTGAGCTTCTGAATTTCTTCCTCTCTGTCTTTTATTCTGCTTTGCAAAGTATTCTTCGTTCTATATAATTCTTCCTCAGTATAACGGAGTTCCTATGACATAAATCATAACCAAATCTCTTGTTTTCATACTTACATAAGTACTCTGAAAGACATTCTATTATCTAAAGTTATCCTAATGTGTAAGTAACATAGTGTAATCAGATATAAACCGATACTTAATATAATCTAGAAGTGGCTGGCTAGCACTAGGAAAAAATAAGCTGAGTATGAAGACGGAACCTAGAAGATCATAAAATCCTTTTGTGAAGACTTAACATAAATACTATCAATCATAAAACAAAATGGGTATCTTCAAATTTTAAAAAATCTTGGTATATCTGCCTTTAACTTTATGAATGTCACAGACCATGGTTAAAAGTTTAAGATAAAATAACATAATAGAGAGAAAAGGAAAAGCAGTATTAGCAAGAAATAACTTACTGAACACAAAACTAACGGTATGTTTTCTTACCCCTGGGATTTAGTAGCTATGTTAACCCCGTCTTAAAGATCCACCATACTTATCTTTCCAATTACAACTGCCTTCAAACTGCTGCACCACTTCAGCTATTACCTTTTACTAGTGACAGATGATTGCATTTTTCTTTTAAGTCACCAGACATACAATAAATGACCTCTATGTATTTTCCAACATTAGCCTCAGAAACTTTACAGCAATTCTCCAATAGAACAGGCCACTGTTGTATTAAGTATCAATGCAAACAATTACTTTAAAAGCATATGTACATGTATGTCATCAAAAGGAATATTTTCTGTAACAACTGATAATGCTTTTTTTTTTTTAAAGGCTTCACCTCATTTTTTCTATACATAGCATTAAATCAAAATATACCTCTCAGAAGGGCAGCAGTAACGCGATACCATCTACCATCTGCTTTGATATAATCATCATCAACTATCTATCAAGAGCAGACATCAACTTCTGCCTTTTAATCAGTTCAAGCTGCTAGCATCTCATTCAAATGTAACTTCTGAAAGGACAGATAATCCTATAAGATAAATTGTTCCCAGCAAATAGAGTACACTTCACCTGCTTTCCACATTAATAGTCTTTACATGAGCTTTTTTATTTTTAAAGAAGATTTTAATAGGCTGCAAAATGTTGGTCTCATCTACCTAACATTCTGCTTGTTCACACATAACACAAGAGTGAAGATTTTTCCCCTCTTCCTAGCACAGAACTGCTTAAAAAGATGATACAAGCTGACAAAATTCACTAGCACTGTTTTATTAGCAATTCTGTCTTACACAGTATTTTGGAATCCTACAAAGAGCTTGATCACAGCAAACACAATTGTAATCTTCATTACTGTTTAAGTTTCTTGACATAAATACAAGTTACTGCTATACCCCTGCTGCTGGATTGTTCCCCTGCTAAATAAAATTTAAGATCATGATCAATTTTTTCACTCTCTCGTGTCTTGTTTATCCTTTAAAAAACAACTGAGATCTCTATTTAGTCAGGATAACTGCTTAGTACTGGTTGCCTTTCGGCCTTATGACGACGCTCACTAAAATTTGGGAAATTTCCTTGGAATACTAGAAGAAAAACATAACCCAAATACCATATAAGCTACTCTCTCATTAAGCCAAGTGCTTTACTCAAGACAACAAATTGGCCTAAAATAGGATCCATCAGCTTTCAAGCATTCTTTACCTGCTTCTGCCTCTCTAATTCAGCTTCTGCATCCTGCTTGGCCATTTTATGTGCTGCTATTTGCTCCTGTAGGTCTTGAAGCTGCTCTCTCACCGACTCAGCTTCACTTACCTGCTGAGTCTCCATATCCTGAAATGAACAGAAACGTTTGCATTTCACTAACATTCACACAGAACTGTAACCTGTCATAGGAGACTGCAAAAAGTGTCACACCACCAACATTGCTTCCAAGCAATACGAAAATGAGGGTCAATTAAAGAGCTCTGCTCATTTTATATTGACATTATAACAAAAAAATCTATAAGATGAATGCATTTTGTAAACAGGAGAAGCCTTCAAATGATCACTTTTTCCCTTCTGCTGTCTAGAGGCTAAAATTGTGCAAAGCATGCTTGTGCACAGCTGCTCAGTTGAGCCAGTTATGCTACAACCAACTCAGATCACAGTTGCTTCAAGGACTAGTAGCAGCTCTTACAGAAAAGGATATATGGTGAAATCTACAGAAGTAACCAGGCTTGTTTAGAGAGTTATTTATTTCAAAATGAATGCGTAGTAGAGTGGGAAAAGAAAATGGTATCAATACTACGCCTCCCACCACCAGAAGAGAGAACATGAGAAGAAATTGGATACCTATAAGCATTTACCCCACAGCTGAGCAAGAAGTGGGATTGGTTTTAATAGTTGTTCAAACAAATATTAGAAGTGACAGCCCTAAAGCACACAAGAAAGCAGTTTTTTGTGCATGGCTAACTACATGTAAGCGTGCACATAACCACAGCTACCTGCAGCTCTGTTCTCATCTGCTGTATTTGTCCCATTAGCTTTTGTATCTCTTCTCTTTGAGTGTCACGCTCATGCCGCAGCTCTTCTAGTTCCATTGTGCTTGCAGTCTGGCTATCCAGACCTTCAATGCCAGAGCCTTCTTTTAGGCTGTTTATCAGCTTTTCTTTAGACTGAAATAATAAAGATAAATGTTATTGATGGCATTATTTCACAAGGGCTCAAATAAAACCCATCAAAAAATTGCTCTAAATTTCCTATGTAGATTTACAGTAGAACTGCTTTATCTGTACTTTCAGACAAGTTAAAAATAACTACACATTTTAAAATGGAAAATGCTTTCCTACTGATAATTTTTCTTATTTTCTGTATGTCACAAGACAGGATGAAAGTCTGTGTTATCACAGGAAGAGTAGAGTTCTTCTCTTTAGAATTGTTTGGAATGTTAAATATGTTGGAGATAAAAATTCTGCCTTCCTAGTTAACATAAGAGGCAATACAGACACTGAAGACAAAGATTTAGTCCACCCTTTTTCCTGTCAACAAAGCTAAATAAGAATCCAAAACACCAACACCTCTTCTGGGAAACAGAATAAATATTTTTATTCAAACTTAACCTGACATTAGCTTGAAATTGATTTCTGATCTCGTGCTTCTTGCATTTATCAACATCATTCAAGTCATGGTCATCACACTAAATTTATTCTAAACAGGTAAGTTTCTCTTTAACAGTTTGCTAATTTCTATAAATAAAACGCAAATTGAAAAAGATCAGCATTGGTACTTTTAGTAACTTAAGAAGTAGATAACTGCACAGAATATGTAATTTTGCCATTGCTTATGTAGTGCTAATCACACACAGTTTTTCAGAATATATAAAAGGATTTTCTCTGGTTTACACAAGTATCCACCACGCTTCAGGCTCAAGCAGAATAAAGCAATTTTCTTGACACAAGAACACTGGGTACAGACAGATAAACAAATGTAAGCTACAATTTATCTGTTTAAGATCAGACTCTGGAACGTGGAACACAATGACAGATGTTATAAAATAAGTGCAATGGTTCATTTGGATTTTTCTTTAAGTTCAGGGCCTGAACTTCCATTTCATTATTTAACTCAATCTGTCAACACACATTTTCGGAGCTACAAAAGACAGACTAGTAGTTGTTATAAATAGGTATCATTACTGACTCAGCCCAAAATATATTACAGATCACATGGAAAAAAACGGATTAAATTGCTCGAGGAATAACATCCTGAAAAATCAAGCACACAAATCAAACTGAATGTCTTTAAATAAATGCTTACTTGGAGTATGCGAGTAGCTTTTTGTTTATAGTCTGCCAGTTCCTGTTTTGCAGATTCTAGCTGGTTTTTAGCTACTTTGACTTGCTGCTGAAGCTCATCAGCTCGCTTTTTCTCATCTAAATACTTTCTTTCTGAAACTGTTATCCCTTCTGCCAAATTCTGACGTTCTGCTTCCATTTTACTTAGACGTGCTGCAAACTCATTCTATTAGGAATAAAAAAAACAATACTTTGCATTTAAACACAATCACAACTTTAATCTAGAAATAATAAAAGAGAATTTAAAAGCAACTACATTTTAAGCAGCACTTCATATCCACTATGCTTAACTCGAATATGCATTAGTGCTTTGTGAAAATAAACTCTGCCAGCTTAAGGAGGTACTAAATGAGATCAGTAAAAATATGCATTTCATTGCTACCAGAAGTAGAGCTTTAATTTACATATGCTTGGTAAACAAAAAGCAAGATATCCCTCAACAAAAATAAATCAATTATAAAGCTATTTTCATTTAAAGAAGAAAAAAAAACAAACAGTAAAGATTTTCAAAAATGTTATTATACACAATAAAGGCCAAGCTAAATGGGGAATGCATTAAGTCTCTAGCAATACAAGCTGACACATTTACCAAATAAATTACCACCCAGTCTAATGTTCTTAAGATTACATATTAAAACTGTGGGGGCAAGGTGGAACAACATTAAACTGACTGCTGATTTAAAGTGTGTTTTCACATAAATGGTAGAGTGAAAAAAAAAATCCCTTCCAGCATCAATTCTCCAAAAATGTAATCATAAAGCTTTCAAAATAGCAAAAAAGTAAACTAGCATCGCAAGGATATTTAGCATAGTAGAAGGCATATCTTTCCCAGTGCTTAGTACCCTGAATAGGAAGGAGTCAAGGGGAAAAGAGAGCAGTTAGAACCTCACAGATTTGATCTCACAAGTAGTCAAACTCCTCCTTAGTCTTCCCATCTAACCTGCATTTGTTTGTAACTTTCTTGCTCTCGCTTCAGTGCAGAGTCTGCATCACGCAGCCTATCCTGAAGAGTTTGAAGGGCTTGATTTTGCAAACTGCTCCCTTCACTGAGGTCTTGTATTATTCTGAAAGAGTGATATACATATTAATTGAAATAAAGAAAATCTAGTATGACTTTAAGGCAGAAATATGACCACCTTTTAGGAACAGCTTTGAAAATTTACCCAGTAAATTAGTGAACATGGCTGGCTAATAACTCATGCAGCCCCATTCTGGAGTATCCAACTGCAGATTCATGTCCCAGTAAAAGGACAAAGAAGTCTTAATATCAGATGATAAGCAAATGTATTTTTCAAGATAGAAACATTTCTTCAGATCTCTAACTTCAAGTCTCTGACAAAAACATAAATATATTGTATACAGTTTGTTTCAGTAATCAGGTGACAATTGCTGTTATTCATTTGTTCAGTTTCTACTGCCAGCTATGATGTAACAAGCTCAGAGCAAATTCAATGTTCATGTTTCAAATTTTGATACCACCTCCCCATTCATTTTCTGTTACCCTTAAAGAGACTAAACTACCTACACTGAATTTTCAAGCTTACTACTTATTTGCAAAGTTGTGAAATCTGAAATCATTAAGTACCGTGATTTCTCACTCTGTAATGCTTCCAAAGCTTCTGTCCGAGAACTTAAGAACTGGTCAGCTTCCTGCAACCGTACTTTGAGCACAGCTAGCTGGGAGTCCTTGGCACCAACAGCTTCTGTCAGATCATCAACTCGAGCTTGAAGTTCTCTGACCATTCTGTCATTCTTTGAATGGTCAACATTCCACTTCTCTACTCTTTCCCGGGATTTGTTCAATTCTACAAAGTAAAATGTTTATTTGAAGTTTTTAAAAATAGATCATGACAAGGTTTTTTAAGTGGTCAGGATGTGCATGACACACTTCCCAAAGGAAGACACTAAATACAACCAAGGTAAAACAATAATGAAACTTTAGGAGCTACCAAAAAGTAACAAATGCCAGACTTTGGCTGTCAGATCACGACTTATTGAAAATAAATAAACAAAATGAAATCACATGTGATCTCAAAACGCGTTTGCACTCTTCTTTGCAGCTAACAATCTGTCTTAACCCTTGCAAAGGACAACTGCTGAATAACCCTGCGTGAACAAACCCTGTGTGATTTAGTAGTTTAGTGGGTAGGGATGGTGATAGGAGGATGGTTGGACTAGATGATCTTGTAGGTCCTTTCCAACCTAATGCATCTATGAATCTATGAAACCTTTGGAAACCTCCATAAAAAGCATCTAATTCAATGCTAATGGCAATAAGACCAACCTAAATAACAGCTGACAAATACATGTTAAAATGATACCTGAATATTTACTGAGACCTAGCTTTCAATCAAAGGTCACAACAAACTTAAATGGAGAACAAATTCTACAGCTTATACAGCTACTTCAAAAAAAAAAAATACAGTCCCTCAGTTGTGTGGCTAACTGTAGGAGTTTGCCAGGTATTTTATTATTTGTTTTTATGTTGACATCTGTCATGTCATTTCACATGGCTTTCAAAAAAAATCTAGTACAGTCACACAAAAATACTAAATCTGAGATTTTTAACAATCATTTAACTACAGACTGAAAACAGATCTCAAGTACTTAAAAGAAATTTATTCATAACTATTATGCAAGAAACTTTAAAAGGCAGAAAAAAATATTTTAACACTTAATCTTTGTTAGTAGTAAGACGTAAGTATTGGAACTAACAAAACTACCTCACTTTCATTAACATTTGTGTTATTTTCACAGTTGAACAAGACTTCTAGTTTCTCTCAGCTCATTTTGAATACCAAGAATCATCTTGATTAAGTCATACATGCAAATTTATCTATGAAGACTTCATAAATATAAAACTCTAACATAGATTTAGCATTGCTTTCCAGTTTACTGGTATTTCCACAGTTTAGTTTCCAAACTACCATACCTTCTTGTGTTTCTTTGGATCTCTGAATTAATGAAGCCATTTCTTGATTTAAAGATTGCACTTCATTCCGCAACAGCTGATTCTCTAGACGAAGGTTGGATAGCTCATGTGATTTTACATCATCATTAGCTGAAAGGCTAGGATTTGTTACTGCACTTGGTGATGAATCCTTCGCACCGTCCACTTGGGTTCCCAGTCCAGAGTCTGAGCTGCCAGGAGTTTCTGTACAGAGAGATGCAAGTTAGAAGTAATTTATCCATTTCTAGGTTTGTATCAGTGGTTGAACACACTTAATCTAATTACAAGAAAAATGAATGCAGCATATGTAGTATTTTGATGTCAAACCTAAATATTTAACTCAGCCACAGAACTGTAAATTTTAATAACCTTTATGTAAAAGAGCGTTTTAAGAATCTTCAGTTGAAACATATCTTACTGATAAGTAAAAATCAGTAACAATCTCTCAAAACATGCTTTTAAAAAATCACTTTTATAAAGCAATATAGGAATTCCTGATTAGTCTGAACAAATGTCCCTTGCAGGGAAGGGGAACCTACTGCCCTTCCACAGCACATATACAAGGTACTGGATTAGTACTCTGAAATTAATGCAGCCACTCTGACAGTCTTGACTGCTATGTGCAGAAAGCTGGGAGACTTGAGCCAGTATTAACAGAAAGCAACACAGCATGCAGTGAACAACAAAGTAAAGAATCCAAAAACATTACTTCTGAATTCAGAGTGCCCCAGATGGATAACTGTTGAAAATCCATGAGGACAGACTACAGCAAATTTAATACCAGACTGCAGTTTAGCTGTCACAATGTCATTTACATCACAGTGTGATTATCAGCCTATCTGCTCCACCTTCCTAGTTACCACTGCAACAGGTCTTGTGAGCCAGAGCTCAACAAGGAGATGGGGCAGACTAATGAAAGGGAAGATGGGAAGAGATGGGAATTCCTAACAGCATACCAACAATTAACCACAGCAACTGTAAGATTTGTTCCATGTTTTCTCAAATCCCTTTCCTATTTAAACACTTGTTGCTTCCTTCCTTTTAATCTGTTTACATAATTTTGAAATTATCAGACTATCTATCTTCATTCCTTTATCTGGAAAACTCAAGAGTCTAATGAAGCAAGAAATTAGCCATTTATAGCAGATACTGAATTGCATCCATGGCAACATACATACTATAACATTAATTACTTTTGTCTGTAACTAATGGATCATAAATCCATTTCAACAGTTGTTAAATTTTGACACTGAAATCTGATACATACATTGTATGTATCACGGACACTGAAATGACTGATACATACAATTGACTTTGAAACTAGTGTGCTCAAACTACATATTAATCACGTGTTTCCTCACTTAGTAGCTCCAAGATGCAAACCCCACACAAAAATCTTCAGAAAAAAATTCAATGGACCACACTGAGTAAAATAACTATGTTACCCAAGCATTTACTACCAAGGTGCAATATACCTTATAGCTAAGTTTAACATATTTGACCTATTACTGTCAAACATTATTGAAAAGTTACAGACCCAGAAAAACAGATCACTGGAAACGACCCCTTTTTACCTGTAAAAGTTTTCAGCGTACTTAATACAGTCAAGTCTTTTATAGTGAGGGTGATGAGGCACTGAAATAGGTTGCCCAGAGGTGTGATGGATGACCCATCCTGGATACATTCAAGGTCAGGCTGGACCAAGCTCTGAGCAACCTGTTCTAGCTGTGGATGTCCCTGTTCATTGCAGGGGAATGGGACGAGATGACCTTTAAAGGTCCCTTCCAACTCTGAGGATTCCACGATTCTTTAAGTCAAAAATTGGCACAGTGCTTTACATGCACAAAGAACTGAAAAACAACATTCTAGCTACACTATTAGGAATACAACTGTTTGCTTCAATTTCATAGAAGAGAGACTATAAATTGGAAAGCCAGACAGAGTTTCTAACAGGTTCATTCTCAGTAGACATTTGAGTTTTTAACCTCATGGCCTGGAAATTATTTCAGGTGCCTGCAGCAATACACTACTTCTGGCAAAAAATAAATTCTATCTATGTCACTCTCTCAGGCAGCATACCCATTTTCCCACTGACCAAGCCAAGCAAGTTTGACAGCTTTCTCATCTTCCACAGTAGAGCAGAGAGAAGCACACCTCACATCAGATGGAGCATTGGGTAACAGCCAGCACCAGTTACCAGCTGTAGTGTAAGTCACTTGCTCACATATGAGGTATCACAACAGGTAACAACCCCAGGCAAAGGAACAAATATAGCAGAACCAGAACCCATACTTCCAACTGGGGATGTACAGGTGTTGAGGCAGCATCATGTCATGTCTGGGGCAGGGCGAGGAGAGCAGTAGCAATGAAGCAGATAAAGAACACAAAGGATTTAAGTGTTATTTAACCTGCCAAATTACTGTAGTATCTAAGATTATTCCAGTGGTGAAGAATAGCAAGGACCAGGCTGTACTTCACACATCTGACATACCGCTGTTCTAGATCTTTCATGAAGTGACAGAAAATCCATTACCTAGACTTACACTAGATATACAAGAGTTTAAAATATCTCTAGAATTAATATTGTTAAACTACCATTGCTTTGGCTCCTGATAGAATTATCTTCAGTAGTTTTTGCACTCTGCATACTAGCAGACATAGAACTAATGCTTGAAGTTCGAGAGTGATTCTGAACAACAGGTGCCTTGCTCTTCTCTTTTTTAGAGTCCATCCTTCCATTAGGTTCTTTCTCAGAACTGTTTAGAAAATCAAACAGCAACTCATCATCAGGTTCAGACTTTTTTCTCCTCACAAAATGTGAGGAAGCTCTGGATGTGGAAATGCTTTCTACTGAAGAAGCAACTTCTGAATTTGTTCTACGCGCCGGTTTAACATTTGCTGTTCCTGCTAAGATTGTAGCCTTTTGGTTTTTAATGTTATCAGCTGCTGAGGAGATGTAGGCTGCTTTGGATGATGTCTGATATTTCAGTTCTCCCGTACGCTGGGACAATTCAGAATATTCACTGGCAGAGTCCAAATTCTTGTTATCATAAACTGCATTGCTTGCTGCATCTTTTTTGCTCAGAGCCGATGCAGCTCCTTGATCAACTCTGTTGAGAAGATCCTCCGCCTTTCCAGCCAGATCAGCAAGCCAAGACATGGTAAATGTCTGCTGATTGACTCTAGATCAAAATTACAGGAACATATGCTGCAAAAGACAGAATAATTTAAAATCAGACAGGTATTGAGAAGGCAAGAAGTGTGGGTTACTGAAAAACTGATGCATTCATCTATTATTGCTGTAACTATCTTAATACTTTTGTCCTACTACTTTCAAATTGTATTGGTAACTGATAGAAATAAAACAAATCAGTGTCTTAAGAAAATACACTAAAGTACATGGCTTTGGCATCAAACCACATCTGTTCCAAGCATCAGCACCTGTTGATCCAGTCTGTCAGCCAGTGGTAACAGAAAATAAAAGTCTACTTGCATCTGACAACATCCAAACCCAGGTGGAGGAGGAAAACATGTCCACGTGTACATTGTAATAACATGAGACAACCATGCCTTGGATTCCTGACCCGCAGATTCCATCACCTAGGTCAAAGGGAGGAACTTCCCCCAGAACAAACCGCTTCCCTGAGATGCACCTGACAGCAACAAGACGACGAGACGCACCTCCCCGGCACTCCATGCCTGCGACAGGGCCCCTTCACCCCGGGCAACCCGGGGTCAGAATACCACCATGCTTGGCAGCACAGCGGCCGTGAGGAGCTGAGGTGGCCTACCACTCTCAAGCCTGCCCCCAGCCCCCTACTCCCAGCTGGCGGCCCTCAGGAGCAGCGGAGGCCTCAGCACGGCGCGACCTCACCTCCTGCCAGCACGGGGATCCCAGCCCGGGCAGAACAACGCGAGGAGGCGGCACACCGCACGCAGCAAAAACCGGCCCGGTACCGCTCGACTTCCGGCAGACGTGGCCACCTTCCGGACCGCGTCGCGCGCATGCGCAGTAGGCGGGAGGAGAGGCGGGAGGCGGCACGTCGCTGCGAGCCCCGCCCCTCCGCGTAGGGGGCGTGGTCAGTAGGGAAGGGGCCGCGCGAGGGTGTGAACGCCGGCCGGCATTTGGTCACGCCCCACAGTGAAGGCGCGCCCTCGAGGGGAGCGTGGGGTGCCCTGCTGTGGTTGCACCTCTTGAGGGGAAAAGCGAGCTAGGGGAGCTCGGGCAAGGCGGGCAGAGCCCCGAGGTGTGCTTTCAGACATTTGACGCGTTGTGCTGGCAGGAGGCGCTGCAGCCCCGCGGTGCGAGGGCTCGGGCTCGGGCTCGGGCTCGGCGGGCTCGGGCTCAGGCTGTTCCGTCTTGCTTTGCTTGGCGGAGTTAAGGATGATGCTATGCAGGAGGCTGCTCGACAGGTGGCATCCCCTGATCCCCAGAGGCAGCTTAAAACACCAAAGAACGCGGAACCGACAGGGTATAAACCCCTCCACTCTGCCAGTGCAATACATGCAGATAACTGGGTGTGTTCTGCCCTCTCGACTGCATGTAACTGCTGTCAGAAGCCTGATGTCCAGGCTCACTCTCATCCTCCTGCAGCAGTCCTTCCCATGCATTTGTCCTCCATGGTAAGACCCAGATGACCTTGTTTCTGCTGAAATTCCTGTGCAAACAATGCTGACTCCTACTTGGACAACAGGCACAAGGTTGTCTTAAGTATTTTCTTTTAAGATAAAGTTTACATAGGATATTTTGACTAGGCTCAGTGAGGACATGAGGTCAGCCCAAGGGCTTCCCATCTGCTTGTTTTCACTCATAAGAGAATCCTGGGGCTCCCACTGGTAGATAATCTAAGCACTAAGTCCTTGTATTTTTCCAGTCTTCAGCTTCCTTTTCATTGAAACTCTTCGAGCTTTCTCAGGCTATTTCATGGTGAGACATGATCTTTTCGATAAATTAAAGCAACCCATTTCCTATTTCAAAACACTGTAATTTGGAGATTTGCATGACAAGAATAGCTCTTGTGAATGCCTTAACCAAGAGATTTGGTATAAAGAAGAACTTCAGAACTCTTTCAGTAGATTTGGTCTATTGAGCAAGTTTCACTTCCACTCAAAGGATGAAAAAGATTTAAAAAATGACTTTCATTGAATATAAACTGCTACCATTCTAGAACCAATAAAATACTATTCCAACAGTGAGTGGAATATTATGGAATTTTGGAATATTTATTATCAAGTATACAAAAGACATGTTCAGGAGGAAGGAATAATTCTGTCTTATCTTGAAATTAGGAGACGGTTGTGTCTGGCATTGAAGTAATTTTTAGATAGTTTCAGAACAGGTTTTATTGTTGCGTAAGTAAAAAAGTATGCTTATCCCACAATGTTGTTTCATTTGTCTGTAAGTTATTGCATTCATTAGCTAAAAGGGAAGTAAAGACCAAGGCACCTGTTCTGAGTGTTTAACACATGATGGTGAGTGAAGAGAATGAAAGCTAAACTTTTTTTTTTTTCTTGTGGAAAGCCAGATAATTGTTAGGTCAGTTAAGGCAAAGGTTGGAGAAGTCTATCTCAAGAATAGAGTTCACGACACATTCAGAAGAATAATAATGGATTTTCCTTCACAATTGCTCCAGACCTAAAAGCATGTGTATAATATGGCAAATTCACTAAACAAGATGAACTTCACATTTATTTACTTTTAACAAGTAGGTACGCTCTAAGAGATAGTATTTACAGTAATTGTCAATTACGATATCAAGGTGAAACCTTTTGGTGGATGTCAGATTTATATACAAGATCCTTCATGTTCTTTTCCATATACATTCTATTTAGACTGTGTCTCAGATGAAGAGATAACTTGATCATCAACTCCCACTTGTCACATTGCTCACTGGAGTAGTTGGTGACTAAAAGAAAGGCATCTAGCCCTAAAAGAAATATTTTTTTCCATCCTTTCTTCCTGCCAGGATGTGCCAGGAAGTGCAAGGCCTTGGAAAAACTAGCTGTTCTGTACTTACATCTCCTGCTGTTTCAGATTCCTCTCCACTGAGGACCTGTTATTGTCCTGAGATTATGAGTATAATACTGAATAAACAGTTGGTGGCTTACATTTACATTTCCCCAGAACTTTATATATTATCTTGTTAGATCACATCTTGCAAGTTTTTTCCTCAGTGTTAACAAGAACATCCTGTTCTACAGAAGTTTGCCTATATTTTATAGTGATAATCTTTCCATATGGAATCCACAAGGTGTGGGAAGATTATGTAGCATTATGTAAGACAAAGACACCAAAACGTTCATCTGCAGATATGAATTATCAGTTTTCATTGGGCTTCATTAGGAGTAAAACCAAAGGAGGAGATATCTGCCTTGCTGCCTGTTCAGAATGCACAGAGTTGTTGTGTTGTGAGTTAATAGAAAATCAATTCTACCAGATTAAGCAACATACTGGAAGCAATAAAGCAAATCAGTTCACAAGCTTTAGCTTGTACATCATGTGAATCAGTATGCTGAACATCAACATTTCAATGTAATGTGCATTTACCATCTCCTCAGATACTACTTAGAAAAAAGATTTCAGGATCCAGCAGAAGTCATGTTATCTTTGAGAAGGAAGGAACAAAAAGACTGTAAAGTATCTTCTGTTCATGTACTATTTAAAACTCTAAAAAACAAATGCCTTGTTTTCAATTGTAGACAACTGCTTCTAAACACCCTGTACCGGCTGGGCTGAGTGACGAGAACGAATATTTCATTGTCACAGAGGGCATACAGTTTCATTAACTACTGCTGACAACTTTACAGTTTACAGGTGCCTTCCTCAGAGTCCAGGCTCCGATCTGATGTGCCCCATTTGCTGCTACATAATTTGAAAAGTTCCGGCAGCACTCCTCTGTATACAACCATGAAAAGTAAGAGATTCACATCTAGAAGTAGATGAAAATGTTAGACTCACTATATAATGCCTTTACATCCCTTTTCCTATTCAAACATGAAGTACTTTTTAGCAATAATTTCACCCATTTTTTTCCCTATTATAGCTTCTGTTGTAAAGAGATTTCAACAAGAAAGATAAAAAAAATCTGCCAGAATAGCTGTAACATCACAGCAAGATTGTTACTTCCACAAAATTCATGACAAGAAAATAATAAAGGCTTTCATTTTGATTTTTTTTTCTAGTGAGAAAAGACAGTTGTTTGCAACCAGCTAATTTCTCTCTAAGAACTACTGTTCTCTACTTCGAGCAGATTTCCAGGTTTTTCATTGTTCATGTTCAAGTGTCATGTAATCTTAATTGTCCAAGTAATCTTAATTCAGCCCTCTTTTGTGTATGCGTCCTGTTATGTTATTAGACAGCTATCTATCTGGTATAGAGCTTTTGTTTCATTCTGGATATAGAAAGTATATCAAATATCAAGATTTGAGGGGAAAAAAATGTGATAATCACTGCATGAGTTGCTATTCAACCTTTTGTTTATTCTCAGTGTGGCCTCAAGCTACTGTCCACTTAAAAGCATCTTTGAATAAAATGGGATGAACATTCCCATAAGTCTATGTATCACTCATCTATGGATTTCCATGACTGTATGAGCAGAGAAATCAAATAGAGCAGGAAGAGCTAAGGTGGAAAGTAACAGCTCTTTATTGGCTTTATCTGCTCAAACCCCCATGCTTTCTCCACTGTAAATGAAGGCTCCTGACTCTCTGACTTCAACTACCTTGAATGATCTCAGCTACCCTTGAAATAAGAATGTATTCACTCAGGTTGTCACACTAACCTATGACATGTGGTTCATGCACCCACAAAAAACTCTGAGGCACTTGGTGTTTTTATCTCCACACTCCAAATGGGGAATTAAAGTACAGCAAGGAGAAACTGAAGAGGAAGTCCTTTTCCACACCTGCAGAGCAAAGCAGATTCGGTCTGGTCAAAATGTACAAATGTGGAGGAAGGGTCATCCCGAGTGCTAGTAAACTTCTCAGAGAATTTATCACCAGCCTTCAGCATGCTTCTGCTGAGCATATGCAGCTTTGAGTTTTGAAGATAACTTGGTGAGGCACAAGTGGCTTGCCACAAGACAGTTAGCAAAATATAGCAAAAAACTCTGGTCCTGGATTGAACATAATGGTTCTCAGTTCTATTAGTGGAGGGAACTGTGCCAATCAGAGCACAAATCCCTCCCTGAAAATCTTCAATTGAGGGTGATGAAGGACTTTATAAAAACAGGTCGGGAGTCACTGCTCAGTTACATTTTCTCTGAGATTTTGACTCAGGGACCTGCAGAGCCAGAGGTGGAGTCTTTGCATCTAATGAGCCTTCCAAGATTTTTTATTTTAATTTATTCAGTAGCCAATATAACTTTTCAAACTATACAGGTAGGAGAATATCTCAGCTAAAGAACTTCTAAGCAGAGTCACAGTTCTGTTCCTTTTGCCTGAACACACATTCTGTTTTCCTCAAAATGGCCGAATGATTCACAAACAGAAAATGTTCAGGAATCTAACATTTCATGAATATGTAGCAAGGAAAATGTTAGAGGAAAATGGCAGGGGCTTGGGAGGGGTTTTAGAGCTCTATTTTAACATGAAATTATGGAGATTCTTAACTCCATGTAATGACTGTAACTGTGAGTGAATGAGTGTACATCAAGTGCTGGAGTGCAACGCATCAGACCCAGCCTATGTCAGGCAGCTACTGTCTTAGAGGCTGGCTCATGACTAGAATAATTCAAGTCAGACCACTGCTCATTTGAGGTTGCTCTGTCTCCACTGTTGTGTTCTCAATTACATCAAAATGCAGTATACAAAACTAGAGTGTACTTGCATTCCTTCTCCCACAGTATAAATTAAATGCATTATGTGCACGTACACACACATACATATTCTCCCAATCCTTCTATCACTGCTTTCTTTTTCTTTTGTTACTCCTCTTTCTTTTCCTGTAAAAAATCATGCTGAATCCTTTCCTTTGGTGTCCTCACTGTCTTATTTCCTTTTTTCTCCATATGCAAATGTCAGCACTTATTTATTATGCTTCAAACGAGAAACTAAGCCAGCCGTCTTGACAATCTCTGAGGGAATCATCAAAGTTAGGAGACCAGAAGTGACTTGGTGACATTTAAAAAACAGCTGCTTTTAGAATATGAAGTCTGGAGAGTCTGAGGATTTGGGGGAGAGGGGGGGGTATTTGCATTCGGCCTTTCTTAATTTGAGTTCATTATTTGTTGAAAAGAACCCAGAATATTCAGAACTCTCTGCTAGGTTAGGAGTCAACTTTCTCTACCAAGAGCATGCAAATCCACATAAAGAATGAAAGACAGCTGACAATTCTCTTAATGCTTCTTTTTGACAAATGAAATTGTACACAAACATTCTTCAGTATAAATATTCAAAGGAATTTAACCCTGTGTACCTCTCTTACATCTGCCTTCTCTCACAATTACTAATTCAGTATTGAAGCCATTCCTCCATTCTCTGTTTCAGTAAAGATATGTTTTTCACTTTTGACAGTACAACTGTGGAGGACAAGTCTGAAAAGTCTTATTTGCCCTGGAGATGTCCAAACTTGCATGCAGTTTGCCTCTAGAAAAATTTTTTACTGATAAATCTTTATCTTTTATGTACACACTGTCACTCCCGAGGATGAAAACTCAGCGACTTTGGTGCAATATAATGTCTTTAGAGCTTCATAACAACTCCTGGCTGACACGGCACTGAGAAGTTTTGTAAAGCTCACAGAGATGATCCTGACACTAAATTCAACAGGCTGCCAGCACAGAAGTCAAGCGCATGTGGTGATATGAGCAAAGAGAAGAAAGTCTTCACTGGGCCAGTTTGGCAATTCTATCTTCACTGTGAAGAACATAGAGAAATCCTGGAGCTGTAGATGTGTAGATCAACTAGGCAAGGCTGAATCTAATACTGTGGGAAATTTATTTTAACCAGCAGAGAGAGAAAAGAGCATTCTTCTTGAACAAGGCAACAGGTTACTCAAATGTTTGGAATCTGAGTGCAGATGTCCACAATGATACTGCAAACACATCACAAAGTTAGACGTTACTGGTGTATAGGAAAAAAATAATTATCAAGGAGATGCATGCACTGATGTTAGGAAGTCAGATACGAGGATTCCCACGGCTGTCTGAGATGAAGACTGAAGACAATACAGGTCAAGCTCAGAGAATCCTATTCTGGGTTTATACACTTCATTGCTGACACTGGTTTTCACAGATTTCAATGGATATTTTATAGGTATGAAAATGCCGTAACTAGGGCTACATACTTGCAATAAATAATAGCATTAAGCTTGCAGCTGGTCGTTAACATATTCCACGGTTTTTAAATCAGCACTCTTTATTTGGAAGCCTGCTGTCAGCAAGGATATGTTAGCAACCTTTTAACCTCTGGTCTTCTTTCCTTTTCCCTCCCCCATGTTTGTTTTCCCTAGTACACGTTGTTCTTCTTTCGAATTTCCTGGTCACGAGACTATCACCTCACACCTACTTTATTCTATCCTAAATGCTTGTTTTTTGTTTTTGGTTTTTTTTTCCCTGGAGCAATCCACTTAATACATGGCTACAGAGGTAGGAAAGCAAATCAGCTGCAGAAAAGATGCATAAAGGGACAGAATTAGCTTTTGTGTTTTCTGTAGAATATAAGTTCTCCCTATCATAAGAAAATGTTTTCCACTCTCTAATCTACACATACCTGTTGCATTGACTATTATATCTTATTGTCTCCTGGAGATGTGAAAATATTATCTTCCTCGTGTTATGAATCAGAAGCATGTTAGAGTGGCTCCTGGACCTATGCTTGTCTATGCTACGTTGCTCCAGGTCTGTCAATGTTTTATCGTAAGTGATCCTCCTGAAGCCTCTATTTGCTCTTCTCTATGCAACAGTACACTTAATTATTTATTGACACAACACACACAAAACCTCACCAGGACCCACTTAGGGCTGCATTCACTGTTTTTCTGTGATGCTGTCTCAAGCCTCTCCCCTCCCCCAGGCTACCTATTCCCAAGGAAAATACAGGAAAACAGTATCTAGAACATTGACAAATTTAGTTAAATCTGTCAGAGTGGTTGAAGAAAGCAAGTGTGAAGCTATGGGGATAAAGCTTCCCCTCACTCCCTCTCAAAATGTTTGTATATATGTCCCCACAGTGATGTAAGTGAAACAAACTGCTGAATCCCTCTGTTTCCTTAACATGCTTAACCTTGGTTTATCTCCATGATGACACACTTGCCATCAACTTTCTTTCTTTAAGAACTGAGATCGCTTCATGTAAGTCTCTTAGAATATTCTTCCCAAAATGAAGACACTTGTTGTTGTTTTTTATTTTTCCTTTAATTTCTTGATAACTAAGATCACCCTCTTATTAATGTACTGGTTTTGCTAAAATGCAACTAATTTTTCTCTCTTCAAACATCTGGGTTAACCATGATGTTTGCTTTTACAAGTCAGCTAGTCATGCACCATTGCAAGTCTGTCAAATCTAATCTGATTGTTGGGGATTGTGAAAGACCAGGCTCAGCACATTGTTTCCTTAGCCATAAATGTATCTCACTCCTTATCTTCATACTAGCTTTTTTTTTTTTTCTGAATTTTTTTTTTCTGTCTATCAGTGAGTTAACGCAACTATAAAGAATGAGCAATTCTTAAATTATCTTCAAAATATCCTTATTTTCTTTCTTTTATTTTCCAGATTCTCCCATATGGGATGCATTAAAAAATGCCTGGTGTCAATTTTTCCAAGAAATAGAAAAATTTCCTTAAAAAAGTTCCAAGAAGTCTTCACGAAGTGCAGTCTTTCAGGCAGATTTTGGTTCATTAGTTGTTATTTAGTCTAAGAGACATCTGCTTACATTCACTTACTGCACCCTGTGCATCTGGCTTGCTGATACATGATCTACATATGCGTGCTTCATTCACCAGAACAGTCCATTTCCTCCCAGCTAAAACTGTCCTAATTATTAATTAAAAAATAAATTCCTGATCTATTCAGATGTTGTTAAAGGAGAAATAAAATATGCAGCCCAGAATGGTTTCCTGCACCACGTTTTCATAAATGTATTTTTGCAGTGGATTAAAAGCAAAACCAATGACTGTTCAGTTTTTGTCAGCTGTAATGTTAGCAGCATGGTACCACCAATACACAGGTTGGCACATCTCCAGACTTCAGACAGAGATCTGGAAAACTTCTTTTGGGGAAAGCAGCACTTTCCTGGCACTACTGTTACCATGCAGGCTGTAGGGACACAAATGCCATCAGAGCACTCCTAGCAAAACAGAATCAGAGCTGAACTACACTCACTGACTGTGCAGTAGCCTTGTGGTCTGTAGGACTTTCCATCTGTGGTTGGTTAAAATCTCAATGTTAAGAAAGCACCCACCTTATCTGCCGTTTTGTAAGTTTCATATGTGGGATTTTGTTGCTCTCATTTGGTCAACACTTTCAGAATTTGCTAGCATCTCAGTTCTCATTTGTGTTGTGTGGCTTTGGCGGGTTGGTGGGAATACATTCAAGAGAGACTCAGTGTTGTTATGAGACATAAGGGTGAAGGCTACTTTTGCTTTCTAGAGCTGTCAGAGCAACAGGCAAAAAGTTTCATAAACACATGATGTTTTTGCCTATGTACATGCTTTTCTCTTTCCAAAATTTTGCATGTATGTTTGTTCATATCTCTTATCTTCTTTTTGCTTTGCTTCTATGTATGGCAGCAGTGGCAGCAGGGATAGTGCTGGATTCCTCCTGCAGGAGACCTGGGCACTTCTTTGGGCTACCCAAAACTGTATCTTCATCTCTGAGCTTGCTTCAGATCATGCACCAAGCAACACCATCCATATCCTTCTCACCTGATGCAAGGCAGCTGGTTAACTTGCTGTTAAACACCATCAGAGAAACAATCATACTTGGAAGTAAAAAATCTAAGCATCACTTGAATGTCTTTAATACGACAGAGTTTAACCAAGATGCAAGATTCCTGCAGTGATCCCACCTGTTATTTTTCAAAGCAAAGTTCATCCTGTTGGTGCTTAATGAGTGTACAATCCAGCTGCAGTGTTTTGGCAATTACACCACTTGACTTCTTGAAAATGATGGCTGGCCCAAGGTATGCTCACCTCACATAGCCCAGCTGTGACAAACAACTTGAAAACACCTTTGGACTCGGATGACGGGCCAGCAATGCTTTCAACTGATGCAGACAGCTTTAAGGACCTAAGGATTACACTCCAAGCACAGGGACAACCGTGTGGTTACTAAACTCAAATTAGATAGAGGGGAAGGGGAGTTTTAGGGACGTTGGATACACAGCAAGATGGACTTTGTCAGTTCAGAGGCCACCTCTGAGCCATCCCAAACCTTAACAGTGTGACATGCCAGGAAGCCACATTTCTGGGACACACTTCTAGACGTGTACCGATGATTAACCAGCACTGACCTTTCACATCTATTATCATAAGCAGAGCTGAGACACACAGATAACTCAAATGTCGAACTCAAAGCAATACCATGAGTTTTGGCAGCCATTCAGAACCACGGTTGGTTGGCAACACATTGTGGACTTTTTTAAGATACTCAGGAAGCAAGGCAGAAGGTGTGTTCCTGTCGGCGTGCTTAACTGGACAAAAAACAGGTTTCTTTTTCATTTTAAGAAGGATTTTTGTTTCTTTCATTAAAGACGGAGGAGACTTCACAGCTGTGTTTCTGGGCCTTTTTTTTTTTTTTTTTTTTTTTTTTTTTTTTTTTTTAAAAAAATTTAAAAACAAATGTAAAAAAAAAAAAAAAAAAT
>VXAB01007349.1:857430-939356 GCA_013399175.1 Odontophorus gujanensis | reverse complement strand
TTGTAGTAGAAAAATAAATAATCACAACTAAAAAAATAAATAACAATAAAATGCCTCCCCCCCGCCATGATACACGCAGACATGACGTGAAGCAGTGAGGTCAGACACAGACTGCTGCACGAAGCCTGCGTTGCGCAGGCCGACTCTGACAAAACACACGACCGCGATACCGAGGCGTTACTTTCTCGCCCGATTTCACGGGTGACCTTTCGACGCGCTCCTCCTCCCTGCCCTACCTAACCCCCGTGCTCGACCCGCCCCGAGAACAAGCGGCGGACTACAAGTCCGCCCGTGCTTTGCGCGCAATGCCCCGCGGCCCTTAGTGCGCGGCGTGGCGCGGGGGATGCTGGGACGCGTAGTGCAGCGGGACGCCAGTTCGGCCGCTCCTCCGCGCGGCCGCGATTGGCCGGGCCCCGTGTCTGCCCGCAGCGGCCCGCGGTCGTGTGGGCCCGCACGGCGCAATCACAGAGCCCGCGACGGCTCCGGAGCGGCGCGGTCAGGTGGGCCGGGGACGGCCGGGAGGGGAGAACGGCGCGGGGCGGGTTGACGGGTCCGGAGTGCGGGGGTTAAGGGGCATAATCGCGCCTCCTGAAATGGCCTCGGGATGCGCCGGGGCTTTGCTTCAGTCAGACGTGGTGCCGTAGCCGGGCAGCAGTGTGCAGGGGGCACACGCACAGTCCCGTGTTCTGTGGGCACCCGCGTGTCGTGGCAGGCAGTGTGCGGGCACGGTGCGGGAAGAGCCGCCGTGACTCGATTCTGAAAACTGGAAGGCAGTTCTGAAAAATAAAGATCGTTAAGTGCACAGGCTGGACGGAAGAAAACAAGGTAAAGTGAGATTTCCAAGTGTGGTAAGCTGTTTTTCTTCTCCGCGGTTATTGCTAATTCATAGGAAGGGAAAATGCCTTGATGGTTTGTGCGGCTCTGAGGTGCTTGGAGTTCAGGTGACTGAATGCGAGCATCACTGTAATCTCTAGTGGAAAGTGCTTTCCTCAACGCAAACTGTGACTTGGTATCTGAGATTTCTGGTCCTAAGGAGAAGTGGAGGGTGACACACAAGGAGCAGGTTGCTGGCAGATGGGGTTTAAACTCCCCTCTCTCAGCAGGTTGGAGGTGTGCACAGGGAAATGGCTACAGGAGCTTGGAAAAGAAAATGCAGAAGCTGGGAGCTGGGCAGATTGCTGTGGCAAGGGCTGCCTGGCTCTGGTCCTGCTCTTTACAGGGTCTCAGCAAACTGTGTGCTGCCGCGGTTCTGAGTGTGCATGGTCTCGTGCTGCGTCCTGACACGGTCTCCAAAGCAAAGTTAGCTCTTCTACTAGAAAAAACAGGAAGGGGTGATGAAATCATCCCCCGTTGTGTTGGGGTCAGCCTGAGCTCTAAAATGGTTTTGAGTTTTCAGCACTTCCTTGCACAGGTCGTGTTTGTTCTGTACAGCAAGACTCACACTCTGCGTGCATTGGGAATGGCACGTGATGTGTTTTATTCCTCGCTCTCAGAAAAAGCTGTTTAAGCATCTATGGTAAGCTGGTCAGATGGTTCCTAAATGTGACCTGAAGACAAGACATGTGACGGGAGCTTTCTCTGCTAGACTCTGGGTCAAGCACTCATAGAGCACCCCAGAATGCAACCCTTCAAGTTGATGCCTCCGCAATCAAAGGTTTTCTTTAAAACAAGCAGAAATATGTACTTATTTTATTCTGGTACTTGGAAACAAGCAATGAAAGATTTATTCCAGCTGCACGTGTGTTTAATGGTTAAGCCAATTTCAAAAGCTGCTCAGGGAACCTTGGGGAACTGAGCATTTATTAATTGTGGCTTATTAGGGCACCAGGCGTGTGCTTTTTGGTTTTCCTTTCCAATGTTAATTTGATTTAATTATAGTAGAGGAAAAAGATAAATGGGATTATATATCTTCAGAGAATATAAAAGATGAATTTTATCCATTCTAAAGAGCCTGTAACAAAACGTGGCTTTCTAATAACATAGTGCAAACCCTTCTTGGCATCTTTTTTCCTTCACTTCTGTGTCATTCATGACTTTGTCTCAGCAGAGATGGGAAACTGAAGCGTCCGTATATCCCTGTCCCACACGGAGGGACAGCCTGTAGGGCTGGCTAACTCAGTCTTCATTCATTTCTGGTCTGGCTCAGGCTCCTGTGCTGTGGCAGTGGCTTTTCCGTGGGTTTGATGTGCTCTGCCCTGAACTAGCTGTCCTGTTGTGCTGCCCAGGGAGCAGCTGGCAGCAGCACAGCTTCTATTGATGCATAATGAATCTGAGTTAATGATTTACATCACTAAGAACTTATAAGCATCATGTGAAAGGATCTCCAGTAGTCATTCCAACCACTTATTTCCTCTTTGTACTTTTCCTGTAAGTATGAGTGATTTTAGCTGGAGAAATGAGTTGTACTTTAATTAACAGGAAAAAGATTTCTTCACATGAAACAGATACTGAACTTTGAAGGATTTACATGTAACTTGGCATATTTTGGCATTTGACAAAAGTTTTGAACAGCTTGTTCTCAGCTGTAGGCTGCTTTTGTGGATGTTGCATTGTGAACACAGTACCTCTTGAAGGCAGTTGTTAGTATGCTGCCTGTGTCAATCGTTTGAAGAAGTGACAAGATAGACAAGGCAGATACGGAATGCAGGGCTGCTTGTCACTGCTTATTCCTTCATACACTTTTAGCTGTGCAGGTAGCTAGTAGCTCAGCAAACAGTCTATCGTTAGTTTTCCTGTATTCTTGCTCCAAAATCTTTTGCTTACAGGCAGTGCCAGGAATGGTTTATTGCAGAAAGATGTGTCCTAGCTGAAGGTGAGTTTTTGAAGAAGCAGTGTCACAGCACTTTTAACGTTTGGTTCTGTCTTTCCCTCTGTTCTGGAGCTTGCTGGTGTGGTAATAACTCTTCTTGCAGAAACCAGTGTGCTAACATGACTTCCTTCGCTTTGTGCTAGCTCTATTGAAAAGGGAAAAAGAAAAAAAACCCAAAAACCTCTTTCAAAAACATTTATAGTTTTACTTTCCTTGAACTGCCTACATGACTTAGCCTTGGTGCCAAGAAGATCTGGTCTTAGAAATACCCAAACTGCATTGTGTTGTGAGTCCTCACCATACATGACCTAGTTGTAAGTCACTTCTGTTTCAGCCTAAGTTGAGAGTGTGGATGTTTCTGGCCGTGTGGAACTGAGCCTGACTTGGATGCTTGTTAGCTTTTTGGCACTAGTGGCAGCTATGACGTTGTACTTTCTGATCAAGCAGTGTGCTTTGGGAGATAACAATTTTATCCCAGAGAAAACTATGCTAAGTAGACTACACCACCCTTACTGTACCACTCACATATATATTGATTGAGATCAGCCTCCAAAATCTTTTTTCTTTAACCAGGCCAGTGTAAAATCCCCCTCCAAGAGCACGCAGCTCTTCTCTGGCTCTGTTTTTCTGAGTTCGTGTTCACAGTCTCAGACCTTATTCTGTCCCTATGCAGCTTGTGCAAACACTTAACCATTGTGCAAAATAGATGAAAATGCCTCTCTTTCATGTGGTGTCGGTTTGCTTTCCACCAGCATAGGCTGCACAAATAGCACAAGGTGCTCGCAGCCTGTGCTTCCCACCAGCCCCAGCTGCATCTCACGCAGATCAGCAGCACTCTGGGCTCTCCCTGCCCTCAGAGAGCTCTTATGGTGCTCTGACCTTGCAGCTCTTGAGCAGTGCCCCACATCTGTGAGATGTTGTGTCTGCAACACAATTGGGGTTAGACTTGATGGTGATGGTCTCATTGCCAGCACATAGAACCAGAGAGATACCCAAGCAGGGACTGAGAGAACAGTGTTTCTCTGGGAAAGTTGTCTGTGAAATACTTGACAGTGATGCTTGTTCTGTATTTGAAAACTTATTCACTGCTAGCTACTGCAGAACAAAACAACCAGAGAGAGCTGAAAGACTTGGTTGTCCTGCTCAGAACTGCTTTCAGTTACATTTGAAAGCTGACAGAAAAGTATTTTAACTAGCAGCAGCTTGGTGCTAAGGGATGATATGACCATTAATTGTGCAGTGTGTTGGACAGTCTTTGGAATACAAAAGCAGCCCACAAACAAGAAGGGCTTCTAGTTGAGCTGGTGTTTACTTTGTTTTGGTGTGATTTTTTTGTTTTTTTTTTTTGCTTATGTCTCTCAAACTTCTTCATTAGGGATTTTTTCTCTGTCCTATCTGCGGAATACATAAAGAAGAAAGATGATATTGGAAGCAGTTGTGCTGCTGAGCTGCACTCTGGGCATCAGTGCGTTCCCCCTGGAAGAGCCTGAAGATGGAGGCAAGCACTGGGTGGTGATTGTTGCGGGTTCCAATGGCTGGTACAACTACCGCCACCAGGTAAGGGCCCACGTGCTGATACCACACTCCACAAAATGCCTGCTCTGGGACTCGCAGGGAGTTGGCGGCTGCCTAGACTAGTTCAGACTTAGATCGATTAGGCAAGTGTATCTGCTTCTGGGCTTTCAGAAGCGCGTGGAGTATTGTAAAAGAATAGCAGCAAGGTTCTTGCACAGTCTGGCCTTGTCTTGTTATTCTCACCCAGTAATTGCCCTTCATTTTTCCACTTATTGTTTGAGTTTTTTGTTTACAACTTTGCCCAGCCTTTCATCTTTTCAGAAGTTGTCATTAGCAGTAGGAGCAGCATTCTTCCTCTAGTCACGCTTCTGTATATTGTGAGACCTGTATCATTTGGGCTAAATATTTATTAACATGCTAGAAGGTTTGACTCCAACTTGCAGATTAAGTGATATCTAGAATTAAACCTTATTTTGAGAGACATGCGTGTTTCTGTCTGCTTTTTCTCATAAGCTTAATTACAAAAACAGACTTCCATTCTCCACAATTGAAAACTCAGCTAAAGCTATATATACACAGTGTTTTCTGGTATTTTGTGGAGGACAAGGATTCCTTCAAGCTTTTTGCTAGCTGTATTCTACAGCATGGTCTCAGACTTATGCTGCCACAAGAAGAATACAGTGCTCTGGGATGCAGGGCTGAGCGAGGAGGAAAGGAAACAGGAACTCCTGTGTTGTCACCACTGGCGTGAGCAAGTGTCAGAATGGATGGGACTGTGACTCTGATTAAATTCAGGACTTTTGTAATTAGCAGTCAGGAGACTACAGTATTTTTTCCTTTTAGGGAATTCTTGGGCAATCCCCTTAACAGGTTCATCTTCATTTAAACGTGTCCCTTTAAACATAAACAAGGACCATTTAAACAGGTCCTTGCTTTAAACTTGGAACACTTATCTTGCTTCCTTGGAGAACACAGCCAATTTTATAATGACTTAGGTATACATTTGTATGTTTTTAACTGCTAGAAAAATATTTTACTAGGCTGTTGCTGGTTTTGACATACTAGTGTGCAAAACCAGCATTGTAGAATTTAGGCTGCATTAAATAGACTGGGTATGTCTATCAAAATTGACTTTCTGAAGCCAAAACTTGTTAGGATTGAACATTTTTAATTTAGCTGCCTGTGCAAGCTAGATAGACCTTATCTTCTCCATTTGTTGCAACCAGGAAAGAAACAAGCCTTCTATGTGTTGAGTGCATTGGGCTTTGTGTTCATTCCTCTCTTCCCCTCAGCTTGTAATCAGTTGGATGCTTTCAGCGCAGTGATGAGATTAAAGCCAAGTGAACCGCCCTGACAACGTTGTTACATTTAAGGAAGAACCTGTTACTGACAAAAGCTGGCTGAGGGCTTGGACAAACTGGTTTTGGAGGTTGTACCAGCTTGTTGCTCTGTAACAATCACTTGAGGTGATTCCACGGAGGTGGAATTAAATGTGAAAAAAGATTTATAAAAGTTGGAATTTCAATAGAAAGCAATTACAAAACTACAAGTGTTGTACTTGGTCACTTCTCTTCCTGGCATGTTTAAATGTAATTATTCCGAGGTAAGTTATTGGTATTGTGTATAACCAGTCTCTCTGGCTCTCTTCCGTGAAGGGGAGTTAATACTGCAACATTCGTTCTTTATATAAAATTACTGTTTTAAAGATGTGGTTCATGGTAATTCCCTTTCTACAGTTGCTCTGGCATAGAGCTTTTAACCTTTCTGCTGGTAGGTCTTCGGTACTAAGTTTATCTGCTTTGTATAAAGGAGTAATGAAAAACACAAGATGCTCACCCAAGTATTTGTGTCTGATGATGTCAGAATTTGACATTTACATTGCAGGCAGTTAAGTACCTTTTCAAGGTACTTTGCAGTCAGTTAAGTAACCTTTTCAAGGTTAGAAAGCTAACAACAGAGGTTTTTTGAATGCCTTCAATTTAAAAAGAATGTCAACTAACTGCAAAATATCTGCAGTGTCAGATACTGAATTTAAACCTTAGAAATGTCTGTATTTTAACCTCTCCTTTTGCTTCAGGATTAGTATTCGTATTTGCTAAATAAAAAAAGGAAATGAGACCACTGCTAGTGATCCTGTCAAAGTTGTGAAATGAGTATTAGAAGTTTGTGAGCAGGATCCTTCAGAATCATATTGAGTTCTGGCTTACCTGTTCTCAGTGAGGCAGTATGCCTCTTATACCTCTAGTTTGTTAGAAAAGGTTGAATTCCCAGAGGATGCAGGCTGTCTGAAGCCTGTACGGTCTTGTCTAGCTGCATCTCATGTCCCACACCTCCACGGAGGGAATATGCATACACCCAGTAGCTAACTCATGGGGAATGCACTGGATACATGCTGCAAAGTGCAGTTCAACAAGGGGGTGCCTCGGGTATCAAACATTTAAAACTTGTAAAGTTGTTAAGAGGAGGCAAGGTACTCACAGAGACCTCAGGAGTCATTACAGACTTTTAGACATGATATGCAGGCTGATTGCCATGCTTTGTGTATGTTAGTGCTCCTGTATTTCCAACTGTGGATGCAAAAGTGCTCTGGTGAATGGCTTGCTCATCACATGCAGTGGAACCATGAACAGGGCTTGAACTTCGAAGTTCCTTGCTTCATCCATCGTGGAAATTGTTCCAGGGTGAACATACCATTTTCAGTAGAATAATACTTGTACTGACAGAAACTAAGCAGTGCTCCACAATTACAGATTTAGTTCTTTGCCATTCTTTCCAAATTGCAGAAGAAAATAAATTGTACTGTAACATGCTTTTCTTCCACTGTCACCTTTCTTCCTCAGAACCTCTCTGTTCTAGCTGGTGTAAAAGTAAATTTGTAGATGTGAATCTTCATGCAAGTAGTTACTCAGTGTGCCAGTTGCTCATTACCAGTCAGGGTGCTATTTCCTAAGTGTCCCTTGTGATATCCCTTTGTAACCTGAGTCCAGGTGGGCACATGGCTGGGTTTCTGTTGCCCAGTTCAGCTCTTCGGGGCACAGTTAATAAATCATGCCATGTGTTTGTGTTACACCTTTTGTTTTTGTTGCTTTGTATTCTGTCCACGCACAGAAGTCTGTGTGCTCTCTGTTGCCTTCCACAGTAGGAACCTGGTGGCAGGAGCTGTTCCTGTGACCACACAGGTGTTTGAAGGTGTGGTCCTTGCTCCCTCCTTTTACACATCTAACATCATACCTGAAAGTTTATAGGGAAATGAGTCCATTGTTGTACGCTGTACGCATCATCAGCATGAAGACTGTAGAGACTGTGCAGTCTCTGTGAACTGTGAGTTTGTACCTGGAACCTCAGCAAATCCAAAACTCCTTCTAAGGCTTCAGCGGTCAGGATCCACTCTTAGCGGTGCAAAAACCTCAAATGCAGGCAAATAAAGGAAAAAAAAAACAAAGAAACCAATAAACATTGTTTGCATTTGTCTGTGCTTGAGATTCACGCCTTACAGGCACATGTTTTCTGTCTGATGCTTGAAGTGAGATGATTTCCAAATCAGGATGATCTAAACTTTTCTTTTGCAGTTATCTAATCGAATTCCTAAGTAGAATGTTAAATGTTTTAAATAGCCTACCACAATGGCTGAGTACTTACTGTTATTGCAAGACCAGCCTATATATAGCTTTGTGCTTTTTATTAGAGTTGCTTGGTCATTAAAAGTACTATGTATATACTCCTACAGCAACTAAAGCTGGTTTTACAAGCAGATCAAGAAAACAGGCCATTACTTTCTGGATGCTCCAGAACCCATAAACGAACATTGTCAATAGTTTGCAATGTTGAGTCTTACTAAAGGTTGCGCATATACCAGAGGAGAAAAATAGCTTTTTAAAAGATCTGACAATATTAAAATGCTGAAAATTAAAACATTTGTGTGCTTGGGTCTGTTTCCAGCCATTGTTTCCGGCCACAATTCATTCATCAATCATTGCATCATTTACAGCCACAAACTGAAGCACAGGAGTTCCGTGCAGATGTGCCTAAGAACTCCTTCACAGTGCAGGTGATGGAGCACTGGAAGGGGCTGCCCTGGGAGATGGTGGAGTCTCATCCTCTGGAGATGATAGAATTTCTGTGTAACTTTGGCAGGAGCAGTGCCACTTAGCAGCAAAGCTGACAGTTTGTTACATGTGCTTTTTAGCAATGGGGTAGTCATAGGACTAGGTGTATCTAATTGCAGAAAAGTCGGTGGTTTTTTTTTGTTTTGTTTTGTTTTTTTTTCCACTTAGGAAATATTTATGTGGGTACATACTATGATACAACTTGATTTTTCCAAAAAGGAAAAAAAAAAAAAAAGGTTACTCAAGAGCTGTGTTACTTGAATGTTTAAAGAGCTCTGTGAAAAAGAGTCAGGGTGATTGGCATTTCTTGTTTTCATCCCAGTAAAGAAGGGGGATTCCACCTGTTCTGCTTGCTTTTAAGATGCAGGAGTTAATTATTTAAGTGGATTTCAGCAAAGACATTAGGTAGGAATTTGCTGATTTAGCAACAAGTTTAGAATAACATGGGGATACAAAGTCTGAACCAAACTATTAACAGTTTCCATTACAGCTGGCAGCTGGGCACTGTTGAGTAGTAGCAGCTGTATGATTGTACTTTATCTCTCATCTTTGCCCCTAGCCACACGGAATCATGATCACAAAAGCATGACTTGGTTTTAGTGATGATTTTATACAGTAAATGTTCATAGAATTCATACCATGTACTAAATCAACAAGAATGATACCAATAGGAGACCTGGAACAACATTAGCTGTCTCTTTTAGAGTAGTTTACATGTTTAGCTATGCTACAAAAATATTTCTGTAAGAAGTAAGGCTCAAACGGTGATACTTGTAGTCGCTTACTGATGACAGGAAATACTGTAGGTTCACAAATGCCTCCCTATTCTAGCAGCTGGCTGTTTCTATTCTAGTTTTATAGAGATTGTTTTTCAGCATATGGGAGGGAAGGAGAAGAGCACGTGACCAACATCAAAGGTGTCCGGTCTGGTCAGCTAACTACACACACAAAAACATTTCCTCAAAACTATTCTACTTAACATAAGGGAGTTTTAGCAGCAAAACATATTTTTGCTATTATAGCCTATGTTGGTGATATCACTATACTGCCAGCAGACACGCTGTCTCATAGCAGAAGTCTTAAAAGGTTGGGCCAAAATCCAAGCAGGCATAAAATAAGGTTGACAAGAATTGAACAAATTGGGTGTTTTCCACCTGCACTGAATAACTTGACCCATTTAAATTTAGCATCAAGATCTGTGTAAGACAAGATACATTGAGCGAACAGTCAGTGTATCAGAATGAAGAACAGACAAAGAAAAAAAGGACAGTAGCATGCAATTACAATGCTGAACTAATCTGAGGGCACTTTGGTATTGATTTAAAACACCTCATAAGTCTCTGCAGGCCAGCCTCATTGTCTGTAGACGCTTGTTGGTTATGTTAATATTCTGTAACATGCCTAAGTGTTTCCTTGTGTTACTAGCCTGTAGCTCTGTGTATCAGCCTAGCAGAAGACATGTACTATGTCTTTAGGGTGAGAGATCTGTGATCCATCTGCTCTTCAGTTCACACAGAGATGCTTCATTAGTGTTTTCTACCATTTTTGCCTGGCTTGCTTCTGAAAATCAAATATATGTTTAGTCAAGTCTGCTCTCAGCTGTTTTGTGTTGCACGTGGTGCCATCTGTAACTCAGTTTAACTTGTGCCTTTGACTTGCTGTGGCAGCAGCTTCCATAATGCTGCACAAGGAAACGGAGAACCATAAGCAGTGGAAGTAGCTTGAGACAGGAGGGAGAGAACCTACCCTGACTTGTGTTGTAGGAAGTAAAACTGCTTTAGCAAGGATAGTTTAACACCCAGAGTTAGTCATGTGGACAGATTTTCCTCTGGGAGAGTTCATTAAGATTGAATGTGCCTCACCCTTTGTAGTCTTGCACAACTACCCTCTTCTTCCAGCTACAGGAGACAAAAACAGCAGGATTTTAAAGTCCTTTAAATTAAACTAGTGGAAGTCAGTAATGCATCTAAACAAACTAAACTTATGGAGGTCCACTTAAGCCACTTTAGTTTGGTGTGTAAATTAGTGAATTAATTGAGTTTAGCAGAAGTAGGTTTTAAAGCTCGTTTCCAGCTTGCATGTGAAGTTTGAACTTTTTTAGGTGAGATTTCTCCTGTAAAATATACACAAGTTTTCTTGCATCTGATGGGTTACAGTTCTGGAGTTAAAATGCAATTGCTAATAACCCACTCAGTCATTGACAGACTGCAAGTCTAAAAGAAAAAAACATGTATTTTCTGATAGAAGTTCATACTTTACTGTAATATTGTTTTAATGAGTATTATTATTTCTGTGCCATCAGAAAGTGGTTCTGTAAAGAAAATCTGCTTATTCACATCCTGTATGAGTCAGGAAAAGAGCCTGAATTTTGTAAGTCTGGTTTCTGTGAAAATGTTTCCTTGCCCTGAATATACTTCAGTGTTACTGTACAAGAAATATATAATTAAGAAGGAATTGTTGGTTAATCAGTTCTCATTTAGTAGAACAAAAGTCTTTGCAGAGCTGCTATTAGTAAGCTATACGTGTTTCAGCCACAGATAGTTTTTGATGCTTAGCCATGCAGGCTTGCTGCAGAACTAATTGAAATTGGTGGAAGTCCAACTCTTTCTTCCTCTGCTTAGCACACTTTGGATTTGTCTGTGGGCAAGTTTTTCTTTTAGATTTCCTTGCACAACACAGAATGTTGCTGAGGACCTTTTGTTAAATTTTGTTGTCTTTATTCATTTGCAAGTAACTTCTAGATTGTGTTTGAATAGAGATTTTAAACTGGCAAGCAGGAGCGATTTTAATCCTAGTCTTAGTTGTTACTACCACCATTTCTAGTAATCCAAAATTGTTTTTTTCTCTTATATCTGTGCATTTCAGTCTTCTAGCAATACTCAATCTCTTATAATTGAAATGAAAATATTAGGATGGAATTTCTTTTGAACAATAGCCTGGTCTTAGGTCCATAAAGCCATTTTTCTTGTTCTCGATGTGAAGTCTCTGTTAAAGCTATTAATGAAAACCTGCTTTATTACAGGCAGATGTGTGCCACGCTTACCAGATTGTACACCGAAATGGAATTCCAGATGAACAGATAATTGTCATGATGTATGATGACATTGCTGATAATGATGAGTAAGTAGTGAATGTATGCTGGTAACAAACCCATGTTTTCTACAAATATGACATATTTCTAAGAATATATTTTGAGTTTGTAGTAGTTTTATAAGAAGAGCTTTTAAAACTACCTGAGATATGCACAGAGATGTTTTGTCCATCAGCACTTTAAGTCTGCTTTGGGATATGCATGTGAGCTTTTCTAAGCATTGCTCCACATCTCAACATCTGTTATGGCTCTGAGGACTTTAGAGCATCGTGTCAGTTCTTCATTGTTACGAAAGCAAGGGATCTTGCCTCCCAGGCACAACAGTTTACAGCAGATAACCTAAAAGCATGAATGTAGGGAATCTCTACATCCTTTCAAAAAGAGCCTATGAGTCACATATCAAATCTCCAGAAAGAGGACTGAATGGAGAAGCGTACGTGACCCATCCTTGACCACTGCCTATAGAGCATATCATTGTTTTCTGTGAGAAACTGTTTGCTTGTACAGTCTCTAATTCTGAGACAACTTCAGCAGACATCACGTGCATAGCAGAAGTGGGAGCAGAGAATAAAAGGAATTAAAGGAAGGAGTGATAGCAGAGAGATGATAGTATAACAGACCACCTGCCTTTGTACTCAGATTAATCTACACGATCTGAGTTAGGATACTTGCAGGTACTCTGAGGGTAAGGGCACCTAAACTGAGCATGTGAAGTGAATGAAATGAAAAGGTCTTTTTGTTCTGTGATCATTCATTAATATATGATACTACTGTTCATACTCTCTTGAAAGCAAGCTGGCCTGTAAGGACATTTTAAATGGTTTCCTAGTTGTTCTATGGTACATTAGTAATTCTTTGTATTTGTATTGCTTTAAACTTTCAGAAATCCAACAAAAGGCATTGTCATCAACAGACCTAACGGAACAGATGTGTACGCTGGAGTGCCCAAGGACTATACGAAGGAGGTAGGAATGAAACACCATTTCAGGGAAACTAAAGTTCAACTTTAACCAATATTGTGGATAAATACTCTTAATCTGTACATTACATATGAAAATGCATGTAGTGTAAAGCCTTCAGCTTACTCATCTGTGTGGTTTGGCATGAAGCTCATTGTTCATAAGTTAAATGTAAACACTAGGTGTTTGGAGTAGTGGTCATAAAAGTAAATCCTCACATTGTCTTTCATACAAAAATGCTTTGATTCAATCTGAAGAACAGCTGTACAAGTCTAACTTTCATTAAATCAGAAAAGTAATGCAGTCACTAAGTGATTTTGTGATTTGGTATCCGAGTGAGTCATCAGTGGCTAATACGGTCTATTCATGCAACCCTGCAGTTGGGGTGCTAGGTTCAAGAGTGAAAACTGCCTCTGAAGCTAAAATCATAGCAAATGATGTCTTTTGAGATTTTTTTAAATTCTAGTATATAGATACTAGTATATGCCCAAATAAAAAATACAAAAAAAACACCCAGATCCAGAAATAATTATACCAGTACAATGCAATGGCAGGGGCCTGGATAGAAATTGGAAGAAATGGGTGAAAGTTGGTGAAGGCAGGGGTTTTTAATTTGGCTTCACCCTCAAAACATAAATCTCAAGAAGCTATAACCATTGAGCTCCATAGTAGGGGTAAGACTATATTATCCCTGGAAATCTAAGTAGGAACAATGACAGGGAATTCCAGTGATAACTATACAGAATGAGTAAATCCTCATTCTAATACAAGACTGCATTTTGAATTTGGCTTACATTCTTCTTTTAAACTGCTTGAGTATAAGAAGGCAAATTACTTTCAGAACATGAACAATACAGGAAATGTTGTTCTCCAATATCTGACCAGCTAAACTTGCCAGCCACACACAGGTTACAGTTTCCAGAAGCTCTCTTACTAAATACAGATTTTGTTGATTTAAAAAAAATAATAATCTCATTTAAGTCCTCTTACATTTTTAGGATGTTACTCCAAAGAATTTCCTTGCTGTTCTCAGAGGGGATGCAGAAGCAGTGAAGGGGGTGGGATCAGGAAAAGTATTGAAGAGGTAAGAAAAACTTCATTCAGAAAATAATTGCATGCATATTGTACACCAGTATTGATTAAAAAAAAAAGGTGAATTAGAAGTGATGTTTTACTGGTGAGTCTAGGATAGATAAAGGTATAAAAACTCTTTGACAACACTGTCAACTCTATGAATATAGTAAGGCATATATCATTTAAACTTTTTTTGTTTGTTTTTAAAGATGATCTATAAGAAGAGAATTTTCTTAAGGTTTGCAGACCTCTGAAGAGAGTTTGCTAAGGCTTGGTTTGACATACACTAAAAGTTTTATAAGTGAAGTGGTAAAAGATAGCAATCAGTGGCAGAGGGGCAGAGATAGGTTCAACGACTCATCAGCTGAAAGAATTGCGTGCTTAATCCCAGCCTTGGCAGATGCAGAGATATTTAGGCTTTGAATGTAATGAAATGGAATTATGGTTTATATTTAAATACAAAATGTCTTTGAGGCTGAAAAAGTAGCATAGCCTTACTTATCAATGGACTTGTAGTTTAAAGTGTTTGTCAACTTAGTTGGACAAACATTCCTATGTTTGGCAATATTTTGATATATGAGCATTAATAAGTAATAGACTGGTCAAGTAGAATATCAGCAATTAATGAGTGTAGTTTATAAAGGCTTATAGAACTTAATTGAATCAATAATAAAGCAATCTATTTGAGGGCCTAACTGGAAGACCTTTTAAAAAGATACCTGGTGTAATTCTTTCATCTTGTATCTACGGAGCATGAAATAATGATGTCTATTTTCTGAGATGTATTATATTTCTGACTGAGTACTGCTATTGATATTTTTCACGTTTGTCATTTTCCTACATACTGTATTTCTTGTAAAAAAAAAGAGTTAAATTTAAATTTGACCCTCTGAAAGAACTAGCCTAGTTAAATAAAAATTGTATAAGTGCCTGTCTTCATCCAGCAGTTCGTTTTAGAGACAAAGCAATGAAACAGAAGAGTCTGGTTCCAGAATTGTGAAAAATAAAAGCAATTAAAGAGCAGGACAATACTTGAATAATCTACTGCTCTCAATTGTTTATATTCCTGAAGAAGTGAGACAGAAAATATATACAAGTCACATAGGCAAGAAGTTAATAAATTGCTGTACAGGTACTAGTTTGTTCATTTCTAGTAGCTGGAATGAGCCAAGCAATGAATATAAAGTGTTCTTCAGCCTCTTAAAAATAAAGTGTGCTTCAGAACACACCTCACTTGTAAAATCCTTAAGTTTTAAGTCACATAAAGGAGCGGCTGTGCAGAGAGCCAAAGACACTTAAATACTCAGGAAGACAGCTTGAACCCTCATTAAAAAAAAAAGTCTTAGTTGTTTACATTTCATCAATTCTTTGCCCTCAGAACCAAGAGTGGCAGACAAATAAATACCTCCCAAACCCTTCTTTGTTAGGCTTTGTTGTGTGAATTTCAGTCAGTGCCCTGACTTCTGCTCTTGGATGGGACAAGAGCTCAATTATCCTCTGCTCAGAAGCCTTCTAGATTGTTTTCTAGGTTGTTCCATAACCAACCAGTTATTGGCCAGGCAGAAACCTGGCTTGGGGACTCCTTCCAATCTGTTTGTGCATTTTAATTGAAATTGTCCCTGAATGCAGATTAAAAGCAAAATCCCTTTGCGGATTTTGCTGTTAGAGCAAGAACCTCACATCAGCCAAACATTATCTGTTTGATTTAGAGAGAAATAAAAATCTTAACTGCAGACTTCGGGGAATCAGCACTCATGAACATACAATAGGCAAAACAGTTGTACTCCTGCCAACTACCAGCCCCAGCCTAACCAGCAATTGGTTTATAATTTGAAACATGAAATCTAATTAACCAACCCTGTGCTTGAGGGCCTACAGAACCACACACACTACCCATATATACCTGATCTTAGTCCTCTTCTAGACACTCATCTCTTCTCTAAAGCACTCAGAGTAGCACATTTTAGAAGGAAAAATTGCTATCAAGCACATAAGGTGTTTCAGATGGCTTATTTTCAAAAGTTGATGTGCCTTGGTATTGAGCAGCAGACGATACTTGTTGCAGTAAAGATTAGGTCGAAGTGATTAAAATGAATTTGTTTAATTTTTCTCTTCACAGTGGTCCCAAGGATCACGTATTTGTTTATTTCACTGATCATGGAGCTCCAGGACTTCTAGCTTTTCCTGATGATGATGTAAGCATTTAGGGGGGATTACTTTGGAGACTGTCATAAAAAAAAGAACATCTTTCTAGTGACATACTAAAATACTAAGTAATACATCTAAAACTCTAAAGTATTCAGTGCGCTGCCATGTTAGGGACTGGAGGGAGAAAAGGAGCAATGTTCTCTTCATCATCCCTGTTTTTGTTTCACATAGTTAGGTCTTGCTTTCCAGTGCACTGCATGAATCTAGTGTCATTTGGCACTATTAGCCATCTTTTCCAGTGGTAAATACTAGAACATTATATTTCAGATGCACAAGACACTGGATATGTTAAAGGTGAAGTGATAAACATATTCACAACAGTAGTTGTTTCTATGAAATGTGTTGTATGTCTGTTGAACATCATTGATTTTAACAGAAGCCTTCTTATCTTACAGCTTCACGTGAAGGACTTGAACAAGACCATTTGGTACATGTATCATCACAAGAAGTACCAAAAGGTAAACAAGCCTATTAGAAGTTGTATGATTAAATGAGCAGCTGCTATGGAAGAGAGCTATTTATCTTCACTTCCAGAGTAATTTAAAGCACAAAGAAGTTGGTGCCATGCAATTAAATCTGTATTAGAATTTGTAACTGATGGGACTGATCCTCTGCACATTTTCCCTTTCCATCTTTACGGGATGTTTGCAATTGATGCAGCACAGATGTAGTCCAGACACTTAATAACTTATAAATATAACCAACAGGGGATAAACAACACTTGTAACTATCACATCTTCATAATGAGGTCCTTTCCAACCCCTGTGATTCTATGCATACTTGACTCTTTCTTTCTGTGCTACTTCAGACTGCTCTGTTACTTCAGAAAGTTTGTATATGCCTTCTTTTTCAGCTATATTAGCAACTGATAGAGGAAAAGACTGTACCTCTTATCAGAAGATTCTGTGTATTTACTTCATTACAAGTAGTTTTAAGCAGAAAGACTAGCCTTTAACATCTAGTAGTAACATTTTTTAAAGCAGCTTATTCTATATTTAGAATAGTTGGGGGTGTTTTGGAATGCATACATGGTTGTTTGTTACAGGTTTATTACATTCACTAGTGGTACACTGCTAGGCCTTAAGGATTGACTTGTGTTTGATATGTGCTTTGTACATTAACCAGTAGATCCCTATGGATTCTGTAGTGATTGATAGCATCTTTCTGTTGCAATTGTTTTCCCTTTTCCACATAGTTTAGATCTGCCTCCAAAAGAGAAAAGACGATCTATTTATTTTGCAGCGTTACCAATAGGTTTTGTTTCAGTGCTATCAGTTCAGTTAAACTGCAACTGAAAAGCACTGAAGGACTTCTCTGTTTCTCTGTGGAATTTATTAAGGTCTCTGATTTATTTTATAGATGGTGTTTTACATTGAAGCATGCGAGTCTGGATCTATGATGAATCATTTGGCTGACAACATCAATGGTGAGTTAACCGTCAGTTAACTTAATGGACATAGATTTCTCAAGCTGTCATAGGCAAGACCTAAACAGATACTGTATAAGGAATAGGTTCAAGTGCCATGTGCATCCCTAGAAGGGTTTAGAGAAGGTTACATTCTCCATTTATGGAGAGTTCCATTTAAAAAATTTCCAGAGTCCTACAAAGATCATCTAGACTTTTTGTTTCCTGCAAATGAGAAGTTGAAAAAGTTCTTTTCGGGAACTGCGTAGTGGTTACCAGTTAAGGACAACTAAGGTTTCTTAGCTTCAGCATTGTTAACAGTTCCTGCTGACAGTTTCCTCCTCTAACACAAATCAGGATATGACAGATGATTTTGCCACCCTGATTTGGGCAATATACCAGGAAACAGGACTCCCAGTTTTTCAGAATTTCTAAGCTACAGAGCTGGGAGCCTAGCCTTGATAAGTATGAGGAATGGGAACCTTTCCAAGCTCTGCTCCACAGTTAGGAGAGCAGACACTGGCTTTTTCAGCATCGTGAAGCTCTAATTCCAGGGAAGACCCAACCACCTGCATATCATGGCTTCCTAGGACTTTGGCCCTGGAGTAACCTGGCTGGCAGCCACTGAGACTTAGAGCCTTGTCAAGAATTTACAGCATGTTCACGCAGGATGTTTCATAATGCTCAGTGAATCAGCATGTTTTGAAATGTATTCTATTAGAAATCTCCAGTTTGGTGACTGGTTTTACTACTAGCTCTACCACTGATTTAACAAAGGCAGAAAACTGGCAGCTTATGCTAGAACTTGAAGCTGTCCTTGCCAACCTTCAGTTGTGAGCTTACAGCTTACTTTGAACTTCAAAATTTTAGCTGAGAGTAACCATATAAACTACAAGTAGTTTCTTAATAAGCATGTTAAAGGATGCTAAGGGCACTGCTTTAGTGCACAGACAGTATTTAAGACTTTTGGCTTTTGAACTGTGGCAATATTCTGAGTGAAAAAAACACCAACTATACATTAAGCATGCATTGAATTTTTCATTTTTGAAACTTGGACTCCACTCATGCAAGTATGCCATGAGTTGACTTTGACAATATGCCAGAACAGCTTTTGTTTTTGTATCTGTAAAGGAATGTTTAAAATACTTGTTGTGTAAGAGAGGACTGACTAAGGAAACATTGTTGGAGACGGATCATGTAGAGGTTGTTAGAGCTTTTCCCTCAATGCAGAACAATTTTCTGGAGACAGTATTACTTAGAAGGTAGCAAAAGATTTGTGGGATTTATTCCAAGTTTGGGAACAAATCCTCATTTCTGTAAGCAGGAGTATGAATGTATAGACTGTGACTGCACAATATTGTCGGGCAGTTATTTGAAAGTACTCTATGTTTTTCTCTCCAGAAGTGGATGTTCTTGCTTAAACACTGCAGACCACATAAGAAGTTCTTAAAACAGCACTGAAGCTGACTGAACAGAATTACTAATAATCTTCTTCACACCACTTAGACGTAAATGATAGCCAAAATCCTTAAGCAGATGTATCACATGCACCAAAGTGCTCAATTGTGGAGTAAATGGGATGTTAAAAAATAAAAAAAAAACAAGCAACAAAACTGCAAAAACTACTTTCCATTTGTCTTACAGTTTATGCAACAACTGCTGCCAATCCCAGGGAGTCATCTTATGCATGTTACTATGATGATGAAAGGCAGACTTATCTTGGTGACTGGTACAGTGTGAATTGGATGGAAGATTCAGATATGGTAGGTTGCTAGATAAGATTTCTTACATTTCTATGCACGAATATCACTGGGTTTTAAAAATAGTTGTTTTAGGGGATTTTATGTTTTTATGTGAGACTGAAGTCAACAAACTGAGTTGGTAAAAGCGTTTAACTGCTATTCAGAACTATATAATCCTTGGGCAACTAAATTTAGTTTAGAAACAAGCTCCCTTTTATTAGTAAGATTAGAAACCAACTAGTTTTTAGATTCAAGTTTGCATCACCTTGATTTGCTAATCTGAGTTAGCATATCTGAATTGGTTAAATTTGGCAGGTCCATATGTTTCATCTGTGCTTCAGAGAGCCTTAAATACTGAACTGTGGCTAACCCGTTTATTAGCACAATGGAAGACAGTAATAGTGAAACAGGTCTGAATTCTTACACTAGTCTCCTCCCTTCATGCCCTTTTGCTGGGAATTAAGAAATCACTAAGGTCAGTTTGGGAACATCCTGGCAAATCTTCATTTCCATTTTTTACTTCTGTGTGTTTGGAAGTTTTCTAAGCTCGTACCCTCTACTTCCTTCTAAAAACTGCTAGCCACAACCTTTTCCAGGGGTTTCCACACAGTTTTGAATTTACATAGCTGTGATCACATGGAAGTTTCTTTATGCAGGAGGATCTAAGAAAAGAAACACTCCACAAGCAGTTTCAGCTGGTGAAGAAGCGCACCAACACCAGCCATGTGATGCAGTATGGAAACAAAGTATGTATTTGAGCGGGCTTCCTGCTCAGATATACCTTAAAACCTTTTCTGCCCTATGCATTTTTTCCCTTTAAAACAAACAGCAGTCTGACAAAGTTGATTTGAAAATGAAACTGCTCATCATACACAAAAAAAGCCCTGACATCAATCAAGTGTAATATCAATAGTTACCACTTCCAGGGATGTCGTGAATATTGACTAATGTTAAGGAAGTACATTGTTCACTTGAATGGGATGGGCTAAGAGATGACATGTTATTTATAATAGTCCTGTTATTCAACGTGTTGATAGAAATGCATTGACTAATTGTTTAAAAGAAAATAAATCAGGTTATTTAACCTGACTGTTCTTTCTTCCTCTGATATTTGGAAATAAAAGTTCCAAGATTTTTGGCAGCTTTGATCTTATGAACAGATAATCAGAAACAAAAACATTTTCAAGCCTATAAGTTCCTTTTTTAATAAAGGAGATTTAGAGAGTTAAATTTGCACAGCAAAGCAAAGCATTCAACTAGAAATGCTTGATGGTTTATTTATTTACTTTCTAACTTTCAGAGCATCTCCTCTATGAAAGTGATGCAGTTTCAGGGCACGGGGAAGAAGGCTGTCCCCATTTCTCTGCCACCTGTAGAACACCATGACCTGACTCCTAGTCCTGATGTGCCTCTTGCTATCATGAAACGAAAGCTGATGGCTACCAATGATGTGTATGAGGCTAAGAAGATTGCTGCTGAGATCAAAGCACACTTGGAGGTATACAAAACAAAAACAAACAAACCTAACAAACAACAATAAATCCTCACTGTATGCCAGGTCAGATTTCTGTCCTTAATAAGAAGTCACGCTCCTGATCCAATGGGATTGTTTCCAGTTTTTAACGAAATTAATATGCAGACTGGTAACCTCTAGCTGATAGCTTATTCTTCCTTTAAAATTTAGGAATTTACTCCTAAAGGCATTATAAGAGTGATTATAAAGACAGAGGTAAACAAATGAAAAGTCAGGACATTTCCAGACAACAAAAGGTGTGATGCTTTCTCTATCTATAAGAATTCTTGCTTTCACGAGTTGCCCTTTGATATTAGATAAACTTGTCACAGTAGAAGCAAAGTTTCCCACATCAAATAGCTTCTGCAGTAGCGTAACCACTATCAATACTGTCTTCTTATGGTGCAGAACACCAGAAGGAGAAGGAGCTATTTTGTGCACCAGGAGTCTCTTTGTCCTTAGCTTTCATTTGAGCTAAGGTCCAAAATACTGTTCCAAAAATAAGAGACAAAATTGGTTCCCTTAAAGAATTTCAAGAGTCGAGGGCAAAGAGAGATTTAAAGAAAAATTCCAGTAAAAGTGTTCAAGGTTAAAAAAAAAAAAGCATATTTTAAAGTTTTGTGTTATGCGCAGGCTAAAGAATATATCCAGGAAGCCATGCGGAAGATCATCACCTTAATAACAGGATCAACAGAACTGACCAACCAGATTCTGTCAGACAGACTGACCATCAGCAATTATGACTGCTATCAGGCAGCAGCCAACTACTTCAAAACTCATTGCTTCAACTGGCACTCTCCCTTGGTAAGACAAACATTAGATGCAACCTGATAAACGTACCAGTAACACTGCAAGTTCAGTTGTCATTGCGAAGTGTGCGAAATCAGCTTTTTTTAAAGAGCTAGCTTTGGGGCAGTCTTACAGCTTAGTTTTGGATAAGTAATGTTTTTGAAAGAAGGAAACTGCTTTTACCACACTTGTAGATGAAGATTACAAAAAATACCTTCAGTAAAAAGCAAACAAAAATACAAATTTCTACTAGTGAGAACTATCCCTTCATCTCCTTCCCCAGAAATCCAAATATTAAGCAAGTCATGTTGTATTTTTGGTTGAAGCATTACTACTAGAAAAACAATAACATCGCTACCTCTTTGAGTTCATAGCAAGTTCAGATTTCTATATTACAATTGCACATTGCACAGTTCTTTTTTGTAACCTCATTGATACTATCACTGTCTCATTGAATCCCTGAGAGTTTTTTTTATTTTTGTTGAAGCTGCTTTATTATTGCCCATTCTTCCTTAGATCTCACTTGAAGACCAAATTTTTCTAAGAGCATATAGCAACAGAGCGAGGGGAAATAGCTTTAAACTGGAAGAGGGTCGATTTAGACCAGATACTGGGAAAAAATTCTTTACTGTGATGGTGGTGAGTTGCTGGAACGGGCTGCTCAGTGAGGCTGTGGATACCCCATCCCTGGAGGCATTCAAGGCCACGCTGCCCAGGGCTTTGAGCAACCTGGTCTAGTAGGAGGTGTCCCTGCCTACAGCAGTGAGGGGTTGGAACTTTATGATCTTAAGTGTCCCCTCCAGCCTAAACTGTTCTGTGAACATTTATTGATTGTAGCAGAAGTCATTGCAATTATCTGCCAGTTAGGCAAGATGCAAGTACTATTTGAAAATCAAAAGCAGAGGCACTTTTTCAACTGGAAGTTCTGTGTAGCCAGGGTATTAGGAGGCCATGAAGCTTTGTTAAACTTCTAGTTCCTCTCTTGTGCTTTTTAGGGGATTTTGTTTGTTTTGGTCCTTTGTGTTTTTTATTTATTTGTTTCTGAGTGCAAGTGGTTAGATAGATGAGCCTTGCCTAAAAGCTAGTGTGCAGAAACAGCTGAATTTACCTAATGAACTTAAAAGAAACTACACAGAAGAGAGACCCATCTAGCTGTTAGTATTAGAGCATTCAGACCAGCAAATAAGTGCCTTGAATGTTAACAGCATCTTTGAAGCATTGCCACAACTTAGCTTGCATTAAAGCAAATCTGCTATTGATCCCTGAAACGATTCAAAATGTTTATTTCAGTACGAGTATGCTCTGAGACAACTGTATGCTTTGGTCAATGTCTGTGAAGGAAGATACACTGTTGACAGGTAAGGAGGTTCTTAAATACTCCACGTAGTTTGTTTTTGCTTTTAACCATAGACAAAAGACAGCACTAATAGAATGATGAAGCCTAGCACCACAAGCTTTACAATTGTTCTCTCTTGACCATTTTGTCACTGAAGTTCCAACTCTAAAGCTTTATGTGCTAATTCTAGAAAACACATCCTGTTTAGTCTCTCCCACTTATAAGTGTCCAGACCTCCAAGTCTTTAATTTGCTTGTTGGAAACCCTCAGGTAAAATTGAAGTCAGTCAGAAGATCCCACTGCACAGCATAGCTTCAAAACAGCACAGCAAATTGGTGTTATGGGGCAGACACGTAGTTCAGTTATTTCTCTGTGATGTCACACTGAAACACAGTCAGGAATTGCTGTTTTCTCCTCGAGCCCTCAGCTGCTGACTCAGACCAAAGCAATTCTGTGTTCTCATCCATAAGCATGTGGGAAGAAAACAGGAAAACAAGGGTCCAGGCTGAAGTGTTGTGGTCAGGGCAAGGAAGTGTTGCTTTGGAATTCTGACTTAGGGAGGTTGTAGTTCATGGGAGAGGATGGGATGCTAGCTTGTGAGACACTCAAGCAGAAGAGGAAGGACTAATAGTTTGGGCAGAGCCAGCATGCAACTGAGGTGGTGCGGAGCTCCTTTGCATCTTACTACAATCAGTTTGTAAAACTGAGAAGAAAGCACGTGAAAAGTTTCTTATTGTTACTGTTCTCTGTTGCAGAATATTCTTGGCCATGGATCAAGTGTGCCGTGGGTACTGATGGAAACAGCAGTCTAATGTAACCTTTACAGCAAGTGATAATTTTTCTTAACTGAAATAATCCAGACTTTACGTGCATGTAACATGAAGAGTCAACCACTGTAGCGAAGCTGTGCTAGGAGCTGAGGCACCTGCCCAGCAGCCTGACATCATACGCCAGAGCTCTCCCCCCACCCCACCTGCTGACAGCCCCAATGGTTTGACAGAACCATTTTATCAGACCACACAGAGCTTTCAAGATGGGAATCTCTGGATGAACACTACATACCATCAACAGCAATTGTAAATCTATGCTAAATTTAAATATTGACTCGGATTCCGGAAAAGAAAAATTATAGCACTGCTAAGCATTATGGGTTCTTTTCTTCTTTTAAATGATAATGAATGCTATTACAGTGACTAATTTGCAGATTGGTTGAAGGGTGATGAAACCAAAGTTTTGTTTCTTTTTTTAAAGCTTTAACTCTTTAACAGTTTAAAGAAGCAAGTTGTTGCATTCAATATCTATCAGATCTTAACAGCACAGTTCAACTATCAACAGTAAAAACCTTTTTGGGTAGAAAACACTGTTTTCCAAAGAAAAAACACAAGTATCTAGTGCTGTAAATTTAGCACCAGTAGGCTGTAATTATGTGTGTACACACAAATACGTGAGAAGTCAGAGTTCAGGAATTATCTGTGAATAAAAATAAAGTTGATGGTTTCATCAACCTGCTGGGCAACACAGCATTAAGTGTCTCGTTTCTTGAAATAAATTGAGAGCTAATTCCTTTAATGACAGCGCATTAAGTGGCTATTTAACCTCCATAAAACACACCTCATCAAACAACAACAAAAAACACAAAACCCCCAGATCACATTTGAAGGCACATTCCTAAGAAATGTTCAATAAACAACAAGCAGGAAAGCAAATTAGAAGCCACGAGGTGCTTCCAGATAGCTTCAGATTGTCCATACCTTTTTTTTACACGTGGAGGCAGTTTGCAGAAGGACTTCAAGGATCTTCCCAGAGTTTAAAGTTAATAGGCAAAATTATCTCATCTTTGTGAGAAAAGGTGAAACATGAGGTAAAACTAATCACAGCTCTGCAAGATAGTGAGACTTTAGGGTAGCTCTACTCCCAGGAGCTGAGAGGGGAAGGAACTAAAGCTGAACTTTCATTTACCTTAAGAATCAAACCCAAGAGCATTAGCACTTTCAGCTGTGAATGAGAGTATGATTAGCTTGAGAATGGGTGGGGCAAGGCAAAAAGCTGTGAAACACAGCTTTACTGAATCAAGAAATTAAAGTTTATGCCTTGAGCGTTCTGAAAGTTCCGATATTTGGGTTTTTGATGCAGCTTGTTTCTTTTCAGTTGTAAAACTTGAAATGGATGGAGGTCTACAAATAAGAGGTTGTGAAATTCTACAGTACTTTAATGTGTTGCAGATGTTCTCCTGAAGACAGAAAGGAGGTTAAACAGGACAGCACTCGGGCAGGCTTTTTGTCTTCTGTTTTTTTAAGTCTAGAATCTAAAGAGAAAAGAAAAGCCCTTCAGGTTCTCCACAAATACTTTGCATTGCTGTCTAGCCAAGAGACTCCAGCTATGCTGAGTGGAATTCAACAAGTAAATAAAGAACAAACTGCTGGCACAGATCTGTTCTCATTTTCCTGCAGACACATGGAGCTGTGAGGATGCAAAGCTGAAATGTGGAGGTGCCTATCCAGAGTGCAGTCACACAGGAAACAACTCAGCAGAATGAAAAGATTCACAGCCTTTACCCGCACTGATGGATATGTTTATTTTAAGGTCTCCAAATAGCATCGTGTTGGCTTAATGCCTGTATGGCAGGCTGCTTATTCTGGGATGGTGGTAGAACCTGATTAGAAGATGATTTTAGGATTGTGCAATGTCAGTCTTAAGAGTCATTTATGGTGCATTGTGCAAGCACTAGCACCCTTACAGTTCCTTCGGGCACATACTTGCACAGGCTGCAATTCCTAGAACGCTGGGATGTAGAAATAACTACTTCAAAATAAGTAAGGCTGCTTCTTCCCAGCAAACTGTCAGCATCCACCAGAACAGGTCAGGGTGTGTTTTCCACAAAATCATCCTGTGCAGAATAGCTGTGTTTAGCCCTGACCGTGGGAAGAGTGACAGAGTGGAATGTGGTGGGACAGGTGGGATCATACACAGGCTGAGGACAAGGAACACATTTTTCACTGTGCATGTGCTTGAAATACTGGAGCAGGGCCTCTGAGGGGCTGAGCAGACTCCAGCCCTGAGGACAGGGCCCTGAGCTGTCCTGGGAGCAGCCCTGCTTTCAGCAGGGGTTGGGCTGGATGGCCCTGCCATCATGAGTCATTCCTGAAGGAAAATAGAATCCTGTGCGAAGTATCTGTCAAAGTACAGGTTGGTGAATGATGCATGCTGATGCCCAAAGTTCCTGAATTCAGCAGGAAAACTGCCTTTAGTTTCAATGACTTTTGTTTCAGGTCATACTTGACCTGGCAATGCGATCATTTACGTGAATTATTGACAGATTTCATTGCCAGGCACTGTATGGTGTTAAGCCAGCTCTGGGCACACAGTGGCCACTTGGGCATTTTGTTTTCTTTTTTTTCCTTTGAGGACTGTTGCTAGGTTGAGCAGGTCTCCTCTCTCTCACGCTACGATCCTTGCCTATGCATACATGAGTGATGGTTGCACAATCTTCCAGTGGAAATAAGTGTTTGAGGAGACCTTGACCAGATGACACAAATATACTTGGTCAAAGTCTCCTGAAATGCTTGTCTGCTGACTTCTCATGTGAGCTCCAGGGCATGAGTCATGGCGTGACCATCTTGACTAACCAGAGGAGGACACAGATCTCCAGACAGACTGCACCTCTTTAACTGCTTGGTCTGTAGCATGAGGAAACCCTGTGGCAAAGCCAGTGAACAAAGTCCCAAAGAGTATTTAAAAGTGCTAATTTCATTTGTGACATTTTTTTTCTCGCTGCCTGAAATGTCAGGCACCAGCTCAAAGTGCCAGGAGATCTCAGGTACCAGCAGCCAGAGGGAGGACGTGCTGACCTTGGCTTCTGAGGGAGATCCTCTTCTGCTTCAAGCTCCAGTGCAGGGATTTCCATCCACGTAGCTCACTGCCAGACACAGTAACTTGCACTGAAGAGATTAATCCCTTGAATTCAGGGGAGAGGGGAGTAGTCCATGCATGTCTTTGCAAATCTACTTAGACCTTTTCAGCTGTAATACTAGATGAAAATTTTGCATGTGCAATTTGAGGGCTTCTGTAAAAGCTTGATTCTCCTTCTCCCAATCCCTCTCCTCTCCAGCAGTTCTGATTTCAGGACTAGAGCCTGTTTGCCTTACAGTGGTTTGGCACCGACAGGGTTTCCTCGTGCTTGGCCACCCAGCCATGCAGTTTGTGGTGCACCCTCGCCCCAGGGCCTGTGGCTGATGGCCTCCTCCAGGCATTGCCAGGTGCCTGGGGCTCTTCGTTGCATCACTCTCTTGCTCATTCCTGTCTGGTGCTAAGCCCTAGCTTAACTCCTTGGGGTTCAGCACCGGGACCCTGTAGGTGGGCAGCCCTGAGGGATGGCAGGGGTGCTAACAGCTGCACGTGAGTAGCAATGTCCAAATAACAAGAACTGCGGAGTCAGTTCCCTGCCAGTGTCACATGCCACAAGCTCTGCATGCAATGGCCTCAGAACTGCGACTGCTGCTATTCACTGTTCCTCATTCTTCGTTGTCATCTCTTCCCAACAACATAGGCACGCACCCCAGACTGGTGGATGCACAGATGGTCTGGCATCGTGGTGCACATTTGGCCGTTGCACGCTATGGCTCGAGCACATAGACATGAACATTTCAAGCCACAGAGACTGAGCACAACCAGACACGTGCAGTGTCATTTTTCCTTTGGAGGTTCAGGCATAGGGCAGGGACCTCAGGCAACTTGGCCCAACATGTGCCAGTTCCATTTCCAGATATTAATGGGAGAGAACAACAGCAGTTCTGAGCAAATCCCACAGTAAAACATGACCATCTTTCTAGTGAGAGCTTTGCTAGGCCTGATCCCGTGTTTGTCTCTGCTGTGAATCTTGCCTGATGGAAGGAACCCAGAAGATAAGGATCTATTTTGCAATTAAGGCTCCACTGTCATTATCCAATACTGAAAAGTTGCTTGCTAATTTCACAAAATGCATTTTTCCAATGTTTTAGTTAATTTTGTGGGAATTCAGGCTGCAGGGAAAAGTAAGTTTGCAGTGACTGGATGACTGAAAGCAGAGATAGAGAACTGGCAAATTCTGTCTCAAATGCCTGAACTGATTGAAGTATCAACCTGGTGGGACTTGCAGATATGAAAACACTAGAGAAAATCACATCTGGGTAAAAAGGGACCAGCATTTTATTCTTGCTCTCATTTTAATCTACTTTGCTACATTGGGAAAATTATTAAGTTCTTTACAAATTCTTATTTTAAAACAATTGCACCATATCATACATAGAAATAAATATACAATTAGACAGACTATCATACAACTAACATCATTTGAACAGCTGTACATGTAACATTGATGGTGAACACTTCCAATCTTTAAGAAAAATACATTGATGAGAATGCCTACGTCACCCGACTTTAGGCAGAAAATATTTTCTTTGTCAACGTATGGGATCCTCTTGGTTGGTGAATAGATTTTAAAGGCAATTTTGTGTTGCAGACAGAAAGATATAGATTCTGCTATAGGTGGCAATCCTGTGCCACTGAATACATCAGCCAAAACTCGGTTTAATCAAGCTGAGTTAACAGATATTAGGTGTAAGTGCAGTCTTACCTCCAAACAGCATTGAGGTGTGTGCAGACCCTTCAAAGGCCTTGTGCACAGAGGTGATTTGCACCTGCCATCGTTTATTAAGGAGTAAATGTCCACTTCTCCACAAGAACTCTAAGATCATTCTCCTCTGTCCATTTACGTTCTGCGACATTGGCTGTTGCCAGCAGGAGGCTCTGTGGTTTGATACTTCAAGTTTTCCAAAGCATAATGTTCTCCTGAATGCTCCTTTTTGAATTTTGCTGAGAAATGCCCTATATTCAGACAGTATCTACAATTAGCACATCTGCCCTGTGGCGAAGGCCAAGCTCCAGTGACCTTCTAAGAGCTGCAGATCTCACAAAATAAGCTATGCAGCCCTTTCAGGATGACAGCAAACTCAACAAAAGAGCAGCATGGCCCTTAGGAAAAGTCAGACTCTCTGACAATTGGAATTGGTGGATTTTTGTACTCTATTGGTTTATAAATAAAATGGAAATCTTTTTTGGTTTCGCTCTTTAGCAGTGAGGCTTTGATACGGTGAGGGAGGGCCTCTTTGTCCAGCTGCAGCCACTGGCCATCGACGTGAACAAAGAGTCCATAGATGCTGGGATGAGAGACTTCAAACTTTTCAGCACACTGCTGGCACAGCTGCTCAGTTGTGGTGTCATTCCGTGAGGCAAGTGTCCTTGACTGAGCACCAATCTCCAGGAAGGTTATGGAGATGAAGTCCTGAAGAGAAACATGAGGATAGATCTTGCAGCTAGCACAGTGACATAAGGCAAAAGAGGCAAACTCAAGCCCCAGATCTCAAGCTAAACAGAGCTCCTAGTCACTCCCAAATATCCAGCCATCCTTCAATGCCCATGTTTGAGTGAGTGTCCTCCAAATTTCCTTTCATCAGGAAGGAAACAGCAGATGTTGTGCTGAGGAGGCTTATTTACTTGTACCCTGTTTCAGGCAGTAAGAATTGGTGGGATGACCTCCCTCTGGCTGAACCTTGGAGGAACAGAATCTAGTGAGCTGTATCTGTGAAGTTTAAACAATTCCCAGCCATTTCTATCTGAATATATTCAGGCTCCCCAGAAGAAGTGAGAAAGGTGCAGACTGTTAGACTGTTTAAATGCTACATATTTGCCAAGTATGTGGACTCCAAGCTGCTTTTGTAGAGTATAATTGCAGGTCAGTAAGGCAGCCAGTGGAAGGTGCAGGGCACACAGAACATGCCAAGAAGCTAGTTACCTCCACCAGAATGGGCTTGTGTATTTCCCATCATCCAGAGGGATGGAAAGCAACACTTTCACTGCTGGAAGCCGTGGGAATCTTCTGAAGGAAGTGTGGCAGTGTGGCTATCATGCTCCATGCTGAGTAGTTGCTACTGAGCTACTGCCAGAGAAGCACTCAGAGGCTGATGGATGTTTGATGTGTTCCATCTATCATTCATGTGTTCTGAGAACATTAGGGACATTTATGACTGCAAGATGGAAAGGATAATAAACATCCTGCTTCTATGTGGCTATCTGGACTCCTACTCTGAAGTCTTCTCCCTGGTTTTCACCTCAGTGTTCTCAACGTTCAGTTTTGCACTTCGAAGCCACTGCAGAACTGAGAGGTGGCCTTTGCTGCCTCTCTGTGAGTACAAACTTGACTGCAGGGGCTGACAGGGCAGTGTGATTCTGTCTCCTGTCCCACCATGGCCGGAGGATCAGAGCACCCAACCACTGGTGCGTGGAGACACTTTCACCAACCCAAGCACAGTGTGCGCCTCACAGCTAACAAGCTGTTGCTGGGCCTGCATATCATGTAATCTCCTTTTTAATAGTGATTTGAGTTGGTTTTGTCTTAAAATAATCATCATACTTAAAACACGTGAGTGTGGACAGAACCCATCCATCTCCCAGGCAGTTTCCCTACCAGTAACACAGGGTACCTGCACTGACGAGCGGGAAGCCCGGGCCTTGTTCAGCGTCCTCCGTCGCTCCCAGCGGTGAATGGAGTCCTGTACCTCCACGCTCAGCTGCCGTGTGACGGTGATTTTGTCATAGTTCTTAATGTGCTCCAGTGCCCCGTAGGTGGTGGTCAAATAATAGGATCCTGCAAAAGGGAAGGGTCTTGTTTCATGGTCACACCTGCAGGGCCAGTCATTTCCATTTCCATCCTGCCTGTTTCTCTTGCACTGCCAGTGCCTCACCTCAGGGAGTGCGGGGTTCTGGTGTTAGTGCAAGAGGAAGGAAACCTAATGACCACAGTGTTTTCCACCCTGTTCTGCTTCACAGAAATATCAGCTGTCCAGGCTGATGAGGTGGTAGATGCATTCCCCATAACACAAGGAAATAGTGACAATCCCAGTGTGTTCTCTAGAAAAAGTACAAAGCTTGAATTTCCACTCTGACTTCAGCTAGAAAGAGGTCTTGGACCTACAAGAACAAATCACCCTGTGCAGAAACCCAGATGTCTGGCGGAGACAAATGCCTGGATTCTTTAACATCAAGTGGAATAAATCTTGGTAAGCCAGAGGAAGAGGGGATGAAGCAGTAAAAGACTGCAGTCAGGCCCAAAAGGAAGAGGCTTCAGGGAACCACTGGTGCTCGTGCCACGTTGAACCAGGCCCACCACCTCTGCCTCCCTGCAGCCTCGTGCTGCTTCTCCACTCCACTCTAACCCAGCTGTAGGAGAACAGGGACAAGCACAAGTTGCCCATAAGCTGAGCAGGTTATTACTTTTTTGTAATAACTGCAGCTGCCTCTGGATGGCGCCAGCACACCGCCCAACCAGTAATCAACAACACTGCTCTTACTAAAATCCACTCAACAGGAAAATTTTAACATGTAACCCAGACTGAAGTGATTTTATATTCACCTGATAGTTTTCTGCCTTCTTCTTTCCTTTTGTTTACTCCTATTTCTGTGCCCAAATCACCTGTTGTCACTTGACATTGAGAGGCACAAACTGAGTTCAAGCATTTTAGCACCGCATTTTGCAATCTCTGAGCTGTCTTCACTGAGCTATTATTTCTTTTTCCACCCCTTGTATCTGTGTTTACTGTCAGTCTCCTTCCTGAAGTGATTACTCAGCCAGTGTGATCTGGAACTTCCCTACCGATTTTTCCCTTTGGCTGCAGTATACTTTTCACATAGGCTTTGCATCTTTGACTTGAAAGAACTTCCAGCAAGCTCTGCCTTTGATTTCCTGAGCTCCTCAATCCTGCTGACTTCAGAAACCAGCTTGGTAGCGTGCCCTTTGGAAATGAAGAACGTGTGGGCAGTGCAGTTACCAAAACAGCTCATTATGTCAGCTAAGTGCTATGCTTAGGCTAACATTTTTTTTGCTAACAATATATATATATTTTTTTCCAGCAGGAACATCAGTCTGTGCAGAAATCCCTCACTAATGCAATTGTATTGCTACTGCTCCTTCTCTTAGTACTTACTTTGCTCCCCTCTGCTCCATGATGGGTATACATGCTCTTTAGCTACAGAATTACACCTCAATTTAATATAAAATTATTTTGGTCTGCTCTTGTTTGTCCAGGACTCCTTTCTACTATTCAAGACTTAAAAAAAAAAAAAATAATAATCTAAAACAAAACCCTTTTTCTTGGTTTAGTGACTACTTGGTGAAAAATGATCTGTAATTCTAATTAAGAATGCATAACCCTGTCTGTTAGTTGCATTTGCTTCCCTGGCTGCATTTGAGAAGCGAAAGGCATATTTACTCCTCTAATAGCAGAGCACTTAATCCACAACCATAACCAGTATTTCTCTCTAAGCTTACTTTCCTTTTTCTGCCTCACTGCAGTTCTCAGCCAGAGAACACAGCCAAAGGAGCCACTCTACTCACATACAAGGTATGAGAATCAAATATGGCCCAAGGCACACTGTGCAGTGTAAGAGCTGTTCATTTTTCTCAGTGGAATAAAGAAAAGTGAAAGAATGGATTGCAGAAGTTCAGTTTTAGGCAAAGACCCTTTGACTTTTCAGCCTTTCAACCACAGAGCACTAGATGTCCCTGTTTAGATTACTAATCCATCAGATCTCATTTGTGCTGTGCCTCTGCTTTTTTATTTGGTGTCAGAGGTCACTGCACTGAAGTGTTTAACAGTCATTTTAAAGCTTCAGATTTGGAAGGCTTGGCCAAAGCTTATTCACAAAATCTAGCCAGAGCCTTGCTGCCCTATCTTCACAAGCATTAAAGTGGGGGAAATAATGATTTACAAAGAAAATATCCAAGGAGTAAACACAGTACTTTACCTTCACCCAGCTGCAGAGCAGGGTCCATGAGCTCCATCATATACTCTACATTCAGAAGGACTTCAGTCAGGTTGCTGCGGGCCAACACATACATGAGAACGGGGAGGAAGTCATCTGCACCGTATGGCTTCCCTGAGAAAAGAGAAAAACAGAGTGGTCCCAATAAACTCTCCAGAAAGGCACATCCCAGCACAACAGTGAGCTTATCAGACTTTTATCTTTGACTTTCAAGTTATCTCAGGAGTTGAAGATCTTTGTTGCTAGATCACTAGCAACAAAAAAAAAAATGCTGGAAAATGGAAAGTTAGTTCACTTAAAAAAAGTAAGTCCTAAAAAACACTGTCCCAAATTCCTTTTTTTTAATTTTTTTTTAATCTCTTCAATCCAACACGTAAAGTAAGCCTAAGAGAATAAACACTCCTAACATCATACTCAAGTTTTTCACAGGGCAAATCATTGCACTATGCGTTCTTAACTAAAAGTCTCCCAATAGTTATAAACTAAAAGGAAGTTTAATTCCAGCCACAGCTTCTAGCTGGGAAAATAAAACCCCCTTCACACTGACTAACTAGTTTGCAGTCTCAGTGCTCAACAAGTAGTACAGAAACAGGTCCTCATGAGCTTAAGATTCCCAGTCCTTAAAACAGTAAAGTCACGAAAGTGACCTTATAAGTAATCAATAAAAGCTCTGAGGACAGAAAACCACACATTAATTGTTATAACAATTATGAATAATTACTACTTAAAGTAGAACCCAAACAGAAGATTTACCACATAAACTGCAAAGAACACAAGGACAACTTTCCTTACTCGAAAGATTCTTTTGTGTGGATATGAAGATGATGCTTTCATTTCCGACCAACATGTCACAGATTTATCATGGGCAGCATGTTTCTTAACAAGCCTGTTTTCCCAGCAGTCAGGATGATGATGATTCTTAACCTAAAGCCTACTTTCATTCTGACTGTTCTCCCTCAGAGGGTGGGCAGTTTTCCTCACCTGAAGTGCTGGTTTCATCAATTTGGAACTGACTAGATGTGTCTCATTTGAGAACTGCTTGCCTTATTTCAAAGAATAAAAACTGTCACTGATGTAGCTGCAGTGAAGTTACGCTCTGGGCATTTTTGGCCTCTAGTCCACATGTCCTTCCATGGAGGGGAATGAATTCCTGTTTCTCAAATGTTCCCACTGACTTGTTTCAAATCTTTGCCATGAGTCAGCTTTCCTTTTTTGTCACTCATAGCTGACGCAGATTCTCTACTGGCAAAGAAAGATATTCTTTTGAAGCCTCAAATAAACATGAGCTTAACCTCTGATTAAAAAAATAAATAAATGTGGCTTTAAAATAAACCCAGTATTATATCTAGTGAACAGAAAGTTGATCCAGTTAAAACAAAGTGTTGGGATGAGAGATTCTCAGATCTGTAACTCAACCTGTTTCTAACAGACAGCACACGCCACAGCACAATTCATTTAATATTTTAAAAGCTGGATTAACTCTTTCAGTTCTGTTTGCTTGATTATGGCTATCCTTAGTTAAACAACAGGGCCCCAAGCCTTCACCTAAACTATATTGTTGTCTCTATTGTTTCATTAACATCTGGAGGGACATTTGGTTTGTCTGTTTTGGCTTGTACATCTGAAAGCCTCAGCTCAGTGATGGGTTCAGTTCACTACAGTCGCATACTGACACAATAGAAGCAGCTTAGTATTTACAACTATTTAAAAAATAATAATAATAACCGGGACATGAAAGCATACTACAAAAACTGCACTTGGAAAAGCCCTATTTTCCTTTTGAGTTAAGTAAATCAAATGGCAACAGATCAATTACTAAAGAGTATGCATGGCTCTTTTTCCTGCTTTAAAACCTTTTTCTTACTGATGTAGCAGTTACTGATGAGTGATGTGGGTCTGGTACTCCTGATTTCCTGAACACCAGGAGTGGATTTCAGGGAGTGCACACAGCAAAATTTTTATCTTCCCTACCATTTCTTTTCCATGATCAATTCATGTTGTACCTACTGCATCAAAAGAAGCTGCCTGTTCATGACATGAATTCCTATCTACTGGGAAAAACAAACAAACAAAAAACTGCTACCTTGTTGTTTTTGTTAGTTTGATTATTTTTAAAGTCGCTGAATGAGATCAACAAACATCCAGCAGACTGGTTGTCAACCAAAGCTGAGAGGAAACAGCAATTTGCAATCTACCCATTTGACATCCCCAGCCATCAGTTTTTACTGTCAGAAGAAATGGAAGTTAGAGAACACTTTTCAAGAATGCCTACAGAATCTCTATTTCTCTTTTGCTAGCTGAGAAGGGATTTTATTTACAAGCAGGCATCAAGTCCACTATTTTTCACTGCCTTTTCATTTAAGGATGTCTGAATCCAGTGATAAAAAGAATACTATTTCCTCATATGTTGTATGCTCATAAACTGCATAAATGAGTAGATTTTGTTTTAATCCACTTCTGTTTGTATGAAGCCTGATTCTTAAATATGTTTGTCTATAGCAAAAGTTGAAATCAGTAGAAGATGTGGGTGTTAGCAGGAGAGAAGCAGAGCTGCCATCCAGGATCTAATATTCTGAATGTGTGTTGTCACAGACTTCTGGTGTTGCCTTGGGCAGGTCAGGCAAGTATAGTGCCTTCTCCTTAAAAGTGCTGCAGTGACCCCTTGCCACTTGGCTGTGCGTGGAGACAAGGCTGGGTGCCCTCCTGGCCTTAAATGTCACAACAGGCACAGGCAGTATCTTGAACATGCTCAGCAGGCACCCTGAATCTTAGCCCCTTCCATGAGGGTATGGGTAGTATCAGCAGCTCAAATATGACCACAAGCAAGAGGCACAAAGATGCATGAAACAACCCTCATGAACCAAGACACTCAATCAGTGGTTGCTGTTCAGTATCCTGCAGCTCACCTGTCCCCAGCACCAGGACAGCACTGAGGTGGCACTGCTGGCCCTAACCACTGCCTACCCTGGGGCTGCAGCAGGGCTGCTCCCTGCAGGCTCCACTTTCAGTCTGAATCAGAGTCAAGCCAGGCTTGCACACCCAGCTCAGCCTGTGATCTCACAGAGCAAGTTAGCAGGTGACAGAGTTAAATCTAGCTCTGACCCTGCCACTGGTCTCAGTGGCATTGAGACTGAGCTTGCTTGTTCAAGGTGGTGTTGCCCTACTCCAGATAGGACTTGCTTGATTTTTTTTCCCCATCTTTCCTGCAGGATCAGGAAACATTTATTTCATAAATATCTATAAGAAGCTTAAAATAAGCCTTCTCTTCTACCACAAGCCCATCCTATTATGTTTATACCAAAGCAAATACCACTTCAGCTCCTGGCTGGGATGCAATGCTTGAATGGAATGGATATTAATTAAATACACGATTTAAAGCAACTGGAATTTTGCCCAAGCCTCCATAAAGAAATTGTGTCCTGTTTTAGCATGTTCATGTATTTCTTTTCCATCTGTGGTTATTCTGATAACCAACACACAGTGATGATGCTCCTCATCTTGTTCTAGTAGTTTACAACCACTGGAATGATGTCTAGCAGCAGCTGTTCAGGAAATATGAATTTTAGACTCCGTTTATGGCTGAGAAACCTGAGGCACAGAAATGTTAACTGGGATTTGTTCAGTATCGTAAAAAAATGTGACCATCCTTCCACTCACTAGCATTTTGATGTCTCTTGTCCATTATATACTACTTCAACAAGGTTTGATTTACAGTACAGTTAATGAAGAGACTTAATACATGTGGACTGCATGAATCCATTTCAAAAACATGTTTTACAGATCAGATAAATTAATTTTCCTTGAAAAATTTGAATGTAGTCTTTAATACAAATGTAGCAACTGAAGAAAGAGATAATCTCTACTCTATTAACCTTCATTAAGAGTAAATTAAATAGAAATATCCTCTTTCTACAGACAGCAACATAATACTTTTATGTATAACTTTATATTCCTTCTGAGAAGTGAGATGTGATAATGAACAGTGGGATTACTGAGATGTAGTTGTAACAGCTTCTAGAGTTGGTGTAACGCTGACTGAGGCCAATTTTGTCTTCACAGGTTCTGCTATCCCACTGAAGGCACACTGCTTCATGACTATGCCTTTGTCAGCTTTGTTAACACATGGGAGAACATCAGGGCAACCAATATCCAGCTGCTCAGTTCCGCAGAGGATGATAAATTTCATCCTAAAATCTAGGGAACAGAAAGATACCACTGGTGTATATATTTATCCTATCTATTCTCTTCTTCTAAAAGAAATTTATATATTAACCATACAAAACTATGAAGATAGAAAGTACTAAATCAGATGTTTTGGGGCCAGTCACCTTGCCAACACCATTCGCAGTATGGAATAGTTTTTGAACTATATAGTCCCATGCTGTGCAATTCAAAGATACTCCACTAATGAAACTTCATAATCTCAAGTAGTCCACAATTTTTAAAAACATTGAAGAAAGAAAATTGTTCCTCTGCTTGTTCTTCTTGAATCTCCTCATAAGATAGCCTCCACACCTTTCAAGGTTCCAACTCATGCTTAGTGCATATCCGTGTTTGATCTTCTCTGCTCATACATTGACCTAACTTGGACTGTTTGTCTCATCTAGTATTACTTCATAATCTGATGGCTTGTCCTGTCTGCTCTTGCTTTTACATCAATTCTATTCTGCAGAGTAGCAGCTCCCAGGTAGCACTGGGCTAGGAGCTCCAGTCACTGCTGCCAGTATGCACCACATACATTGCGAACTTGCATCTCATTATCACCCCACAAGCATCACTTGTGTGTTTGATATAGCAGAAAGCACAAATTTCTACCATACAAAACACCTTTGACATTTTACCTGAGGAAAGATATTTCTGGAAGATAAACAAAAAGCAGTTCTTTCTGCAAATGATTATAGTGCTTCTTTATAAATGAGATATGCACTCAGCTCTGCCTGTGGTTACCAGACCGTGCCTTTGAGATGTTGGAGCTGCCAGATTGCTGGAAGCTTACAGTGCCCTCTGAGTTCCACCTCTTAATTCTCCTAGCACACACAGCAAGAAACGCTGGCCAATTTGCAAAGGGAATCCAAACTCTCCTTCTATTATTTTAAGTATGTTATTCTCCCTAATTACTCCTAGTAATTTTAGCAGGAAGGCTACATATCTTTAAATTGGAGGTTGCATTTTGAAAGCGTATGCTGCTGTTATTTAAATTTTCCCAGAACTTGGAAAAGCTTTGTGAGACACTTCTGTAACTACCATAATTGTGCCTTCTGGGGGGATTCACTTACTAATACCACTGCCTACGCTATACACAGGAACACCCGAACCACTACAACTAAGCTCCTTTTATAGGCAGCAATGAACTAATCAATATCATCAGAGAGCTGTGAATCATCTCATCTTAAAACAGACACCTACCTCTCACCAGATGAATCAACTGAACTTCACCTCCTAAGTCCCTGTGGTTTATAATGAGAAGCCGTACGTGATGCCCATCTGTGCCACCTACAGCTAGATACAACTGGATATGAGTCCTGTTCCAACATACATCTAAATCTTGTGGCTGTACTCAGAGGTCTGTTAGAAGAAAGGTGTACTGGCAACGACTGTGAACCTGCCTTCTCAATTCCTTGTGATGAATCGGATCCATAAGCAGATTGCTTTCTTGAAGGAGAAACGTCACATTGTGCCATCCGAGAATTTGACCTATCCAGATCAAGGTGTTTAACATAAATCATCACAGCCATTTATCAGACATATTTTGTCATGTGATATAAATTTCATTCTTCTATAATAACTCTGACAACCAAGCCAGCAAATTCCTCTTTTCTCAAAACAGCAGCATCAACATGGAATCAATCAAGGCTGACTTCAAAGTTTCGTAACTCTTGCAACGGTACAAAGAGGGGCACTGCCATAGGGACACACAGTTCTGACTATCCATAGTTTCAAAAAAAACTTGGTAGCAATTAGATATCCCTGAACCTCCACTGATACACATGGGTCCCAGTACATTAAAAGTCTTGTGTCTGAAAAAAAGTGTTTGATTAGGTTGTATTTGTGCTTTTCTTTGAAATATGAAGCCATATTCTTAGGTCAGCTTGTTCTGTAGTTGGCCTGAAGTGGATAAATACCTGACCTGAATATCCCAGTTGCAAATTAAACCAGACAACATACGTATTTACAGCATAACTGAGCAGATATTTTTTCTGTGAGAGGGGGAAAGATTAATTTTGTGTTGCACGTGCTCTGATCTTGGAAGAGGAGGGATCTCACCAATTCAGCAGTGAGTAAAAGGAGCTAAAAGAAGAACAGGCAATTGCACAGGAAACAGAGTGTGGCCTCTACTCTTCCGGTGTAAAGAGCAATACACTGTCCTGGGGCTGCTGAAAGCAAAAAGGGCCCTGGGCTGCTGCTTCTGAAGCAGGCAGAGGAAAGAAACTTGATGAAATCTAGCCTGAGCAGCCCACAGCGTGCTCTTCTGCACAGCAACAACTGGGAATCTTCCATCAGAAAAGAATTACAGTTTGCTGAGCATTTGTCTTAGCCAGGTGGAAAACTGAAGCTGGTGATCTAGGGTGTTTGACATGTTTTTCCTCCAACTGTGTCTACAGGATGTCTAGCTGTATTTGTCTCTGAGTGCTGCATCTGCTATGACTTAGACTATAGCATTCCTCCTCTTCTGGGCTCTAAATTCACAGGAGAACATTTCCTAATGCCAGGCTAATTTCTTTCTGCCTGCATGCTGATGTGCAACATTGGTCATAGATGCTGGGCATGGAACTGGCCACACAGGAGAGAATCTGGCTTCTGAACCACATCTTACTCACAGCAGTATTTGACATAAGAAAAACAGCTGAGATGGCCAAAATGAAGTGCTTTGGTTAGAACAGCAAGCCACAATGAAATAACTTGTTTTTTTGAATGCCAAACATTTTGATCTTCTAGGGTTTTTTTGTGGGTTCTCTGGACCATAATTTCTTTTGCATAAAGTGACACAACAGCATTTCCTGCAACAGAGAAATTCCAACCCTGAGCTAGCTAAGGTGTGACAAAACATACCACCAGCATCAGAAGGAGACAACGTCTCCTAGGTGGGTTTTAATGTGGCATTTGAATCTTAGAACTCCATCAGATTTTCTTTCAAACTTAATATAACATAGCTATTTATTTAATGGAGTTACCTGGTGTAGGGAACCTGCTTTGGCAGGGGGGGTTGGACCTGATGATCTCTTGAGGTCCCTTCCAACCCCTATGATTCTATGATTCTATGAGTTCCAGCGATTTCCCCTATATGTGTCCAAATCTTCTCATAGGATATGAAGGCAGTCAGAAGTCCCGTCCACTCTGCAGCATAGACTCAGCCCTGCTGTGGCTTTCTGCTCTGCTGTTCATGTGTCTAGATGAGTTGTTGAACTCTGCTGCATACTGTCCAAGGGGGGACACTAAGATGAGGCTCAGAAGAGACGCAGTTCCCATGTGAATGCCCCATGGCTGTTGTCAGAGGGAAATAGAATAGAGCAGCTAAAAACATCTTTGGAGACTCTAACTTCTGGGACAAATGCAGGTTATTGCAATTGAGCACGTGGCTAGTCTCCAAATTTGTGCATGGCTTGTAATCCACTCTCCAGTATACAAAGAAAGTTCTTAAATTGGCAAGGCAGGCTCCTAGTGCAAGGGGCTTACTGGTCTATCTGCAAAAATGCATCCTGTCTGCAGGACAAAGGCTTAACGTGCATTTAGTGGTTGGCCTCAAGTCCAAGTTATGCTTATACTCAGAGTTCAGGTTTCCTCACACCAAAGAAGCTTAGCAGTAACTCTTGGGAATTTACTGGAACATCAGAAATTATTTACAGGAATTACAGCACTGCTATTCTGCTTCTCAATTTAGGCAAAACTTCATCAGAGCCAGATCAAGAGACATTTCTCAAAGACCTATTCCTAGAGTTTGCCATTAAACTGCTACAAACTGGGAACTTGGAGTTAGGGAGCTTAAAGTTAACCAGGACACTTGTACCACTTATCAGTGCAGAAAACTTTACAGAACCTAATCAGCTCAATCTGAACACAGCCTGTGGAGAGCTGTTAGCATACACACTGACTGTTGCAGCTACCACCAATCTGGATATTACCATACTGACTATAACACAAACTCTGCTCCTGTGGTACCTGGGAAAGGATCAGTGAGGAGTATCATTTTTGCAGGAACGCTGTACCTGGATTTCCCTGAGACATGGAGTCATAGATGAGTTTGCAGGACTTCAGCAAGATGGCAATCTTCTTTTCTGGGGAGTAGGCCTTGTGCATGGTTGTGAACTTGTGGAGGATCTTGTCGAGCACAACAGTTTCAGGCACACTGGTCGTGACACCTAGGTCAGTGGTAGTTGTGTTTTGTATCACAAGCTGGTTCTCTTTTAGCTGCTGTAAAGATCCATCTTTGTTATGGATTTCTTTTAAGTAAGAATTGATGGCTTCTTTTAACGGTTTCAGGACACATTTGTACAAAGCCGACTCAGCAATCACATCTGCATAGAGAAGGGAGAGCACAAAAATCCATGATGAATAACCATTACTGAGTGCACGTGTCAGCAAAACTCCTAAGAAAATGTGGTTATTTAGGTACTGTCGTATAGCTTTGAGAAGGGAACAGAATTTGCACGGAGTCCCAGAAAGACTCAAGGCCAGTGTGAGAAACACCAACATTTGTTCAGAAAGTCTCACCCTTCCTACTCAAGTGACTCTAATTTACTGATATTTAAGTTAACTCTTATGCTGCCTGTGGAAGAGGAAGTTGTGTGGTCTGAACATTTGCTTAATATTCAGCAGGAGAGAAAAGGAAGCAGGAGAGACTGTGAGAAAGTGCATTTTGTCTGTTGTCCGGGCCCTAGAACCAGTAGCAAGGCCAGCAGGAGTGCAAGGACCATCTGTCACCTCTACACTGTGGCAAATAGGTCACAAAAAAGTCCATCCACTCAGAGAGGAATGAAGCAGAAAGCAGTTACTTTTAGGTTAGGTATATAAAGTGTAAATATTTTAAGTATTCCAGTAAATTAGCCTGAGGCAGGAGGGATTTGAATGGTAGGCCTTCTGTGGTGGAGATCCCTGTCTTCTCCAGGAGCAGTCACCTCCTAGGCTGGCAGAGCTGTACTGTCCTGCTAAGGAGCCACAGATGAGCAGTGCAGGATCTATGAAGCATATCTGTGTGAAGGTGGGCTAATCCTTGCACTCACACAGCTCTGCCAAGCAGAAAAAGGGTACTTCTTTCTGCCTCCTTTCCACCTTCCATAAAAAAAGATTAATGACAGACTTCCCTGTTCTGGCAACCTCTCTGTCTCCAAGAAAGGGATTACTAGGGTAAATGTTGTAGGTCTTACATGGGATGCATGAGAAGTGAAGCCGTAGCTCCTCTCTCAGAGGTGTCAGGGGTTGGCAGAGGTTTACTCTGCCAGAGAAGCTGCAGGGTCACCTGAAGCCTTTGCTGGGTGAGAAGGAAGTCAGCAGGATTTGCTGAGACCAGCAGCTGAGCACCTCTGGGTCCCAACTTGTACTGGAATCACAGGATACCCTGGATATCCTGGTCCCCGAGACCTGATGGTTGGCCATGTTCTGGGTTGGGAGCCAGCTTAGGAATCTCATAAATAGCTTGACACTGGTTCTCAGGTACTCAGTAAACATTTCTATGTCAAAAGAGTGTGAAAGTACATGCAGGAATGCTTTTTCTAGCTGCTCTGTTGGATCAAGATCCTGCAGCTCTTTGTATGTTCCCTCATGGACATACTTTAAATTTAGACCAGTCCATACTTCTAAGCAAGGAGGGAATGGGCACATTATTCCTCTCAGCAAATGGATGAAACAGCCTCAAATGACCAAAAAGATTATTTTTCCTCCCCAGAGGTAATTAATTTATTTAGTGTAGAGACATGAATTCTGCATTTTCGGGGCCAGCGGTGGTCTTGAAGCAGGCAGCTTTTCCCTGCCTCGAGGCTGAGGCATGCAGTCCTGGATCAAGTGATTCCTCCAAGCTATCACTCCAAGTAGTTGCAGTCTTGTCCCTCCTTGTGGGATAGCAACCAGCCCTCTGGTTGTGCATCATGAGCAAGGAGCTCTCCATCCTCACTGCAGGGCCTGGGGAAGGAGGCCAGGGGACTGGGCCTGTGCAAGGGCTTGGCTTGGAGAGAGCTCAGCTTTTCGTGTATGTATCCTATACCTATATATATGTGTATATTTTTATGCATGTATATGTGTATCCACATACATATATATGTCTCACACACACACACACCTCTTCTACTTAAACCCATCCTCTCAAAACATTCAGAATAGGATTTTTCTCCTCGTTGGACTCCTAGTTTTTAGAAGTGCTTCTCCAAATGTTGGAACCATGGGTCAGACTTCATTTCAACACCTTCAAATGTATAATTTCTGTAAAGCAGAACCTGTGTGTGCATGATCTCATTTCCCCCCTTACCTTCCCAAATCCTTCCCAAGAACAAGTAAAGTACAAAAACATACCTAATTGCTCATCGGTGTAGGCAGCTGGGTCTACCAGAGATTTCAGCTCCGTGCTCTGCACTAAGTAACTCTTCAGCTGTGTCATCATCATTCGTATTTCTTGTAGCATCTCTGTGCTGGAGCTCTGCTTTGCCATCATCTCCAGACTGTACACTCTGTAGTCTTGCACCAGGTTTCCAAAGTATGAGTCCTTGTCCTGCGCCAGCTCCACTATCTTTTTCTGCAGCTTTCTGTCATTAGATAAAAAGACTGTGAAGACATTGGAGAGGCTGACAAAGGACAGCCTGTTCTTGGCCTTGCCCAAGATCATGGAGGGTGTCTTCTTACTGGATGAAGTACCCAACATCTCCAGGTCATCCTCGGTGCTGCTGGTAGAGTAGGAGTCTGGTTCAGATGCTGATGTCTGGGCTAGGACACTGCCTCCCAGGCCTTCCAGGGACAAGTGCGAGCCCTTCAGTTCAGCTGAGTTCACAGACCTGCGGTCACAGCCCTGTTTGGTCTTGGCATAGGTGCCAGTGGCAGTGCTTGCTGCTGGTGCTGGGCTGCCCATGCCCTGAGCCTGAGCAGCAGCTGGAGGTTGCTCCACCATTGTTCTGTGCTTTGATAGGCAGGAGCTGGGGACCCGTGGTACCTGGGAAAGCCTCTTCCTTCTGGGTGGTGGGACAGGAGGCAACTTTCCTTTCTGAGTGGCACCTCTTTGTACCTCGGGCATGCCCTTCTTCTCTGCAGGTTCGGGCTTTGCCTCCTGAAACCATGACACAGCCCGCTCAGGAACCTCTCCAGGCATTTCTGCAGCCTTCCCGCACAGCAGCCTTTTACCTTCGCTCTGTGTATCCAGCTCTTGTTTTTCTTCAGCCTGTTCCCCTTTTGGTGTTTCACAACTTGCAGGCTTACCCGTGCAGCTCTCCTCCGTAGCCCTCTCGGATGGCCGCCTCCGCGGGGGCACAGCAGGCTGGGGGCCCTTCTTGAGGCTGCCAGCTGATGGCTCCTTGTCAGAGCAGCTCTGCTTCCCTTCCTCACCATCACCGCCCTCAATTTTCATTTCCTTGATGCTCTTGCCCAGTGGCTGAAGAAGCTGTGTTTCTTCGCAGGCTGTCATGGGTTCCCGTGGGAGCTTCAGGGAAGACTTCTGCCCGTGAGAGTGCGGAGGGGGCGGTGGGGGGCGACGGGGTGACGTGCTGGTGGCAGGGGGAAGGCCAGAGCACACAGCATGGCCCTTGGGAGGAGGTGAGTCTGGAGGAAAAGGATTACTGCACTCTTCTATAAAAATAGGATTCACGAACCACAGCCTGTCATTTCCTACTGACAGCTCAATTTCACATGAGCAGTGGTTTGCGCTACTTGCAACACACTGGGTAGATCTCAAACCATCCGCCTGGGCTGTGCTGAAGGCAGAGTCTGTCGCAGGGTGGGATAATGCCCCTGCACTCATCCTGTGGTTTAAAGAGGAATCCCAAAAGTCTGCCAAAAAAATAAAAGAGAAAGAAAAAAAGAATGAAAAAAAAAAAACCAAAAACCAACTCCTGGAGAGAATTCTAGCTGCTAACTGCACATGCAAGTCCTACATTTGTGAAAAGAAATAGTACACATCTTTCACACCTCTGCACAAAACAGTATGAAAAAAGGGTTGACACTTTGTGCATGTCATATACTTCAAAGCAGGGGATGATCTCAGAAGGGTCACCACAAGAATTCTTGGCAGTTTTTTTGGACACTCTTCTAGTGAGAGCTATTCATGCTGTCCTGTGTGAGTAGAAAGGTACAAGTAGTAAATATGGCTATTTGAGCAAAAGATTCAATGGTTTGCTCAGTGATCACTGCCCAAATTGCAGAGGTGGGTGGGTGGGTGCAGTCTCCCTCTTGCTGGATGAGGGAAGGTGCAGGGCTAGGTCAAGCAGCCTGGATCCAACACATGCTGGGAGCCTCAGGGGCACCAGGTGAAGAGGACTCTGCTCATTAAGTTCATGTAGCAGATCCTGGTCTGCATAGAGCTCTGATCCTGCTTTGCACTACAACCAGTCAGAAATATATGAATTTACTATATCATTTTATATTTTTTTGATGGATTACATTTATCTTTAACTCCTACAGCTCAGATAATCATTGTTCCCAGCCATGCCCAGTCCTTGTTTGTGCCTTGCCTTGAGACTGTCCACCTGCATGTGTAAGAGAGGAAAGATGAAGTACTTTATACTGAAGAACTACAGAATAGTATAGTTCATCAGTCATGACTGGGAAAGGAAGATGATTCATATGCAAGATATCATTTTTATATGTTACAAACCTCATATTAGACTTTGTCTTCCAATAAATGAATTATTTTAAAGCAATTTAAAGTGGTGGTTTTTTTTTTTTTTTGTTTCTTTTTTTAATGTTCTTTGAACAATTTCAGTACATTTTTACACTTTTTCCCTTCCTCCAAAGGTGTTTATTCAGGCCTTACTGGTCTGAGGGAGCCTGCCTTGGCAGGGGGGGTTGGACTAGATGATCTCTAGAGGTCCCTTCCAACCTCTACAGTTCTGTGATTCTGTGAATGCTTTTAATCATTCCTTGAGCTACTAATTCGGGATCCACTCCTGGAAGCATATGGAAATAGAGGATCCTGCAAACTCAGTGTTTTCTGACTAATAAAAAGGGCAACACTTCTAAGGGTATTCCGTGGATGAGAATGTGGGCAAAATATGAAATCCTGGAAACACAGAGATGCAGATAACTAAATCAAAATATTCTGGCATGCCTCGTGGCAAGCCTGAAGCTTTGTAAGAGATTGATGCCACTCTTCCCTTTCATTTTTATCCAGATAAAATTGTTGAATTACTAGCCTAGGCTAGTACCCATGGTTATTTCAAATTTAGGAACACTTCACCATATTTTCTTTGGGATGCTGAGCTTTACTCTCTGGTTTCCTACAAAGAGAGGGAGGAGAGAAAAGAAACTTTAAATGAAAATGTTACCAGGAACAGCTGCTCTTGAGAACAGACATTCTGATGCAACAGCACATACACCATCATGCTGCCAAGCCCCTCATGTCTGAGACTGTCTGGGTCATGATTTCCTTTAAATGCTCTAAATCCTCTGTGTATCAGCAAATACAGGGCAGTGGAAGTCAGTATATAATGCTGCAGAATCTCCTGGGCTGAGAAAATGGTGAGTAAACCAAACTACAAAAGGGAAGTTGGTTATTTTTCTCAGTAGCAGGCAAGGATAAAGTGCTGTGAAGCAAATGTAATACTCCACTCTGCCTGAGAGGGTTCAAATGAGGCAGTGGTGCTCTTACTAAGGGCTACACAGCGGCTTCACAGAGGTGATCCCTAGTCAGGCCACACTGTCTGGGCAGTCTGATCCTTCTGCTGTCCTGGTTCTTCCCTTAGCTTACACTTCGGGTGGGACAATTAAGAAGTTCTTTAAGACTGTCTCTTCTGTGAAGATACATGCTCTCTGTGCACTGCAGTCATTCTCCTGGTAAAAGACTTTCTGTACCAGGGAAGTCACAGATGGAGGACCTGCGCTATGTGCCCTTTGACAACATATGTCACAACCACATCCTTCACAGAACAATCCTGCTTGCAGGTAAGCATCTTATTTTCACCTCTCAACCTCCCATCCTCCCCCCAACCCACATCAATTTGACACGATAGAAAGCGCCATACTAGAATTTCAAGCAGTATCAAGATCCCTTTGGAAGAGCCCCACCAAGAAGCATGTGTTGTTTCATTGTATGTATTAGTATGTATATAACCAACACTGCTTTGGCTCTTGTGCTTTAGTTAATCCTTCCTTTCAGAAGCTGCTGAAGGTTGTTGCCAGAATCATGACCTTCTCTGCTGGCTCAGATTTCAGAGAAGGTTGGAGAATCATGACATGCTTCGTATTTTAATCCAAAACTTTACATCTGCTATAACAATAAAATCAGTAGTAAGTTTGCAGCTTGTTATTTCAAATTGCTGGTTGAACACCCAGATTCAAGAATTGGAACATACTCAAAATAGAGGATGCTGAAGTGTTAGAGGTAAATCTGCTTGGTCAAATTCAACGAAGCTGGCTGAACTGAAACCAGAGGGGTTTGCCCATCTGTTCTGGGAGGTCTAATGCAGAAGATTCTAAAATAGAACCCAAAAGTCCCAAGGTGCTCTTTTGAGTATCTCTAAGTGAGCTAACTCTTCTGCTTCCAGCATTGCTTCATTGTTCTCAACAGCTGAGTGAAAACTGAATAGCAAAGGAACACAAGAGACACTTCGTAACTGTAACAGCCATCGCAACTGGAGTGCAATTAATAGGAAGAAATAGGAAGGAGAGAGCTTTTATAGTAAACAGAACCACATTTCCTAACTCTGTAAGTGAATGCTTCTGATCTAAAATTTGCTCATTTGGTGTTGTCACTAAAAATAATATTCCTTGCTGGATCTTATTAATGTGAGGCATGCTGGGATGCTACACGCTTCTCTATCAACTAGAATATCAGCAATAGGAAGTAGAAATACCAAAATACAAAAATACTACATTTCCATCAGCATTGTCCAAAGGGAAACTGCAAAGGTGTTTTCTTTTTTTTGTATACCTCTGTTGTCAAGTACTTCAAGTGTGTGTAAGCTATCCTGAGAGGCTGTGCTACCTATTCTGTGCTCCAGCTGCTGAAATTTATGCCCTAGCTTATACAGTGATGGCGTCAGTCCCACACCCTGCATAGAAGTCCAAATGTAGTGGTGTGGCCTATTTTTTTCAGCTTGCTTTCAAAAAGACAACAAATGTATTCTCACTCATATCAGGCTTCTTCACCTGCTCTGAAGACAACAGCTTATCTATTCACCTTTGCACTGTGTCTGTGGGAAGCACTGTGGTTGTCACGAGCCTAAGAGAAACCCATGGAGCTTTGAGGGACTTACCTATCCCCAGACTAGAGATAATTTCAAGATCTTGAAAGCTACTGGCTTCTAATATTGCTTGTGGTAGCTTCAGGGTGAAGGGTAGCAAATCCCTGTAAGAAAAGAAACACAGCAAAAAACTAGTGGAAGAGTAAATCCCTCAATTGCTAGGAACTCCAGATTTCACCATTGTTTTAGTGATTGAATTGGCTCACAATTTCAGTCCCACTCTGAAATGTACTGAATGTTGCCAGAGGCCAGCAAGGAATCGTGTGCACTGTGCCAACCTGGGCTGCTCTGACTGCAAAAGCAACCACCAGCTCCTGCAGCAATGCTCTGTGCCCCACCACTGGATTAATCACTATGCCTTGGCTTCCCCCTCTGAAAACAGCAGTAATATCATGTCAGGGGACATCACAGTGTTCATAATACTTTCCCATACAAAGAGATGCAGTTTCTCAGAAGATGGTAACTGACTTTCATTAAAACACATCTTGGGTCTGAAACAATTTAGTGGAGCTTTCAGGCTGGCAGTGAACTGCTTAGATTTGCCTCTTGCTCAGTGACAATTTGCTAAACTTCTTCCTACTTCAATTAAAAAAATGATGGCAATAATAGTCTCCAAAATATATCAATAGGGCAGAGGTATTCGACTTTAACAGATTTTAATTCTCCATTTCATTTTCATGACAGATCTCAAGAGATATCAATAGATATCAGGTTTAGAAGGAGAAGAGGGTTCCCACAGGGCTTCTCCTTTCTCTGTTGCTGTTATGTGCATGACTCATTTGTGTTCTTTTTCTTCTTTTATTTTTTTTTGGAAAACCACATCTGAAATCAGGAAACATGAAGATATTAAACTAGCAGAAAAAATGATGTGATTTTATGCACATGCTAGGCAGCTTTCAGACTAGCTTGTTGACTACAGGTGTATTTTTTGTGGTATAAGGTAATTTAGTCATCATGGCAGAACAGGCCAAACATTCCTTTGGAGGGAGCCTGAAAGGCCTGATAATCTGTTTCCAGCTATTTGTAGCTGAGTGCTTACTGCAGCCCTGAGAACAGCCTCTCCACTCATTGTCACTGAGAGCTTATACGAGTTGCCAGGGAAGAGCAGGGCAGAGCCTAAGCCATGTTTTTATTCCCTGATTCTGTCAGGAAATGACTCCTGACTCACCTTGTCTTTTGACAGCACACTAAGAAATCACTTAACTGTCTGAATGCATATTTGGCATTCAGAAGTGACAGAAACTGATAGAAGTGCTTTTCTGGTTTTCTGAGATTTGTTCTCAATCCACAATCCCCTTTGCAGGAAAGCAGAGGTGAGTGGACTCTTCCCTCCCACAGGCTATTTGGATGGAAATGTATCCCTGTATGCTCCTTTAAGACAAAAATTTGTGTGGGTTCAGGGCACTTTCTGTCTATTCTGTAGTGTTTCTATCTATCTAGGTGACTAAATGACTTCATTGACCAGGGTGATATAGAGACTGGCCCCATGGATGTGGCAGGAGCACTGCTCCAGCAGCAGAACACAGCTGGCTGCAGAGATAGCCCCCAGAATAGTGCAAGTCGCTGGTTGAGTAAGCTGAGCATGCTGCATCATATCATAGACAGTGCACTGCTACTGTGTAAGCTGAACAAGACTATCACTTAACTGCCCTGTAAGCATACCCCGAATCTACTCTCCTCTCTTACTTGGAAACAACTGTTTTAAGAATCATCTAAGTCTGTTTAGGGAAGACTAAAGAATTACATCCAGCTCAAAACCAGGCCTGCTAAAGCAGGAACAGACAAGGTAGGGTGTGTAGGTAGTGCTGCAATGTGCTTGGCACACACACACAGACTAGATGAGACTGCAGATGCTCAGGTGTAATTACACAGAGGGATTCATCAGCTGGTGATCAAACCTTACTCTAATAAAGGTGACTGCAAAGGTCTTTCTCATCTCTGTGCCCACTACACTTGGTATTGTTGCACTGAACAGGCACGCAAGGTCTGCTTTATGTCACTTTACATGTTTAGGCTAAAGAACAGGGTTTTTTAAAAAAAGAACTCTCCATGGCATTACCAGAAGAGGTGACCAAGTGCTCTGAGTCTCCTCTGGGCAGCCCTGTCCTGTTCCTCACTCTTTTGTGAATTCAGCTCCATTGCCTTCCCCCAGACAAAGCTTCCAGCAAACTCATGAACAGAGGTGGTTGTGTGTGAGGGCACAGGCAGCTGAGAGGGAAGAACGGAAGCAATGAATCCAACTCACCTACTGACACAGTAGAAGGCAACCAGCTTGAAGACATCCTCGAATACAAGGACAGATCCTTCCAGATACAGGACTGGTAAAAAACAAAAATGATAGTCAGCAAATGTACTCTTTAGGCTGAAGGGTAAGAAAAGCTGGGTGGGTTTAGCTCACATGTCTTACAGCCTGTGATTGCCCAGCTTTTGTATGGAATAATAATAAGAAGAGTAAGGAACTGGCTTCAGACAGCCAAGCACAATATTCTTCAGAGAAGCACAGCCTGCTTCCCTGAATGGTTGCCTCAATTTGTCAGAGCATTGTGATAGTAATAGAAACAATGGGGAGAAACAGAACAGGTCACAGCCAAGTAGTTCATTACAAGCCCATCTGTCTCTGAGGAACTACAGATCTACTATATATATGGGCTGCCCTTGCAGCTCTCCATGCTGCAAACTGTTTTAGTCTGGATAGACAAAGTGCACTGAAGTTATCTCCCCTGTCTTCTCCCTCCTTTGTGTTACATAGCAACAGTAGTTTCCTCCAAATGGCACAATACAACCCATGGCATGCTGCAGAGCTGTCTGAGATGACCTCCCTTACAAGAGCATGCTATAGAACTGTGCAGGCCAAACCTCACATTGTTACAGAGATTTTGGCTGCTAAACTAGAAAAAAAGTTCCCTGAGCAGTGGAGAAAAATTCACACTGACAGACAACCCAAGGCATGGAGAAAACGATAGATCTGCAGGACCTGTCTGCAGTGCCCTTCTTTGTGCCTGCATCCCACACTGCAGCAGTCTCACACCGCCCTTGGCTCTGCCTCCTGGGCCACAGCTCAGCTGTGGGGATTCAGCTTTTTCAGTGTTCATGAGTCACAGCCCTGTGAAGCCTCTTCAGCTTGTTGCCCTCCGTGGTAACCAGTTTCCCTAAAAAGCAAAGATGCCTTTGGCATCTGCAGAAGGGGAGACATTCATTTGGTTCCCAGCTCCACCTGCAGGTGGGCAGAGAGACTCTGGTTCTCCTTGTCCCACGAGCAGAGATTCCCAGAGGGAGGAAATGCTCAAGCCTTGTCCCTTCGGTTCAGCTTCACAGCTCGTTCCCCAAAGGCATTTCCTCCTTTTACTTCTCCCTTTGTCCTAGCCCAAGCTCTGCAGGTTCCCATTTTGTGCTAATACAACAATGCAGGCATTTTTTGTGAGGCACAATTCTCAGAAGTTGTTCTTAACATCATAGTGTACTGGGTTAGCATGAAGGAATCAGTGTGAGCACTCAGACCATACAACAATGTGGATTTTCAAGCATACTTTGGGAAAAACAATCCCTTTCCCTTACATTTCTCTCACAACTGGGAAAAAAAATGCCTGGCAAGGTTTTTTTTTTCTTTTTTTTTGTCTTAGTAGGAGTCATGTTGCAGTCAAGGATTTCCATTAAACATCTACAAAGAGCAATTTCAGTCGTTTGAAATACATCTGCTTTGCAGCTCTAACACAGGAAACTAAAATAAAGAAAAAAACTCAGTGGTGTTCCAGAGAATTAACGAAAACCCAAGAGTCTCTGAGCTCACTCTAACTTCCAGCAATTAAAGAAAGCCCTTTGTGCAGACACCAGTTCTAAGGACTTTGTTCTGAGAAGAACCACATGTTCATTTTGGCATCCCAAGTTGCAGGTGGATGTAAACTGCACCTGTTCATGTTTACAAACACTAGCAGATTGCTCAGATTTAGACTAATGATTGTTTCTGTGACAGAAATCTGTCATTGAGAAGCCTGAATTTTAACAAAAGATTAAATCAAACCCTTGAGTGAGAGAGGAGTATCTACCTAGAAATGCCTTGTCACTGTACAGTTAAAACTCCTCCCCATACTTAGTTAAATAGCATAAAACGCCACAAGTCACCAGGCACTATGCAGCCAAAGCAGTCTAACTACAAAAAAATTCATGGTACAAAGACCCAGTGGTCTCTGCTGATCCCTGGGCCACAGCCTCAGGGCTCTCTGTGGAGAGGACAGGCGGGGAGGTGTTGATGCTTTTCACTGGCTGAGAACACATTGTGAGCAGCTGGGAATGCTTCTCTGACATGAGCACTGCTGCTCAGGGAGGAATCATGACACTATCACGAGGAGGATCTTATGACTTTTGCCAAAGCTACAAGCAGGCACTTTTCTGCCAGCCTGGTGTAATCCTTGCCTGGCAAGGTTTTTTTTTTCTCATCCATCTCAGGCTCACAAAATACACCCAGGGCACAGAAAGAACAAAAAAATCTTCACCTCTCACCAAAATAGTGGCAAAAAGACAAGAACATGATGAAAGCAATGGCAAATACAGGGTGGGTTCTGTGAGTCAGACAAGTTCATAATCATAGAATGGCTTAGGTTGGAAGGAACCTTAAAGATAATTGAGTTCCCACTCTCTGCCATGGACTGGCTGCCTCCCACCAGCTCAGGTTGTCCAGGCCCCATCCAACCTGACCTTGAACACCTCCAGGGATGGGGCATTCACAGCTTCTCTGGGCAGCTGTGTCACTACCACATCACTCTCTGAGTGAAGAATTTCTTCCTAACATATAACCTACATCTCCTCTCAAGTAGTTTCAAGCCATTCTCCCTTGTCCTATCACTATTTGATTGTGTAAAAAATTTCTCACCTTCCTTCTTATAAGCTCACCTCAAATACTGGAGGTGTTCCAGCCCTTGTCATGGCATTTTAGATTTTACCTAGTACTTAGAAGCCCACTGAAAGAAGTCACCTAGGAAACCAAAGATGAAATGTGGAGACCAATGTTCAGTTTTGAGTAACCCAAAACAGTGTTACAATAATGGTAACATTTGGGGGGTTATTGAAGCATTAATAACACACAATAATCATTCTCTGTTAACCATCACTCAGTAAGTGAGCAGAATAAGGGCATGTTATAAAATGCTATAAATAGTTGTGATTGATTCATCTTTCCTTTCACTTTACCAACACACTCTTCAGAAGGCGACAACCTTTTGGCATTGACTAGAATCTGTCCATAAGTTTCTTTTTCTTGTTAGAGTTCCCTATTGTTTCTCTATCCGGGTGATGATGTTTTTGAGTCATATTGTCCCTGGGCATTCTGCTTTTCTCTTCCCTTTGATTTTTCCCTGCAGATTTGCATTTGCAAGTCCTGTTGTTCTGATCACATGGACAATTTCCTCTCTTCTTACTGCTTATGCAGGCTCATGGGACCAAATTACCTCATCTTCTTCTTCCCTAATGGAGCTCTTAGTCCTATTCACTGTTTTTGATTTCTGTGTAATCCATCAGAGGCATCTGAATTCAAAGGTTTGACTTCCATATTTAACAGCAGTTGCATTGACATGGGTTGACATGGAACTGCTGAGAACACAACCATCTAGAAAGTCTTGCCTCCATGTGTTTGAGATCTACCTCTTATCTTTCCAGATTCTGGCTAACTATGAGATTTACTATCATGGGAGTCAGTCCACTTTTTAATTACTCTTCTAAAATTTATGATGATAACTCCAGAGTCTTTGAACCAGACCACTCACTGGTGTTCCCTTTGACTTCCCTTGCTTGATACCCCTGTTGCCATGACATGTCTTGCACTGGCTTGGCAGCAAACAACTCTGGCTGGCTTTGCTGCTTGTCCTGCTGTCTTCAGCCCTTCTCCACTTGCTGGGAATGTGGGGTCACCCCAAGGTAGGGGGTACCAACTGTCTTTCCAGACTCCAGTGTTCCTGTGCCTCTAGGGTAAGTCATAAACATGGCTGGTGGCAGCAGATGCACAGGCTCAGCAGGCAGACTTGTCATGTTTTAATGAGATAAAGGATGATGTAACCGCTTCACATCATTTCTCTTGTTCTCTGAGCCCTTCCGGCTCTTATTCATGCACTAGGATGGTGGTGATATTAAGTTGAAGAGTTTTAGCTAGAGAGAGGAACATTTAGATTACACTGGTAGAAGTGGTTACAGTGTTCATGATGTCTTTCTGCAACAGCTCTGTCTGCAAGTTCCTTTATGTGTCCCTGACACTGCTCTTGTCTTACTTTCTGATGACTTTCTCAGTGGTATGATATCACCTGTTTTCTTGTAAAGCACTATCAGTATTTATCTGTTTCCAGGCCTTTTCATCTTTGCTGACGCTTCTTCCATTTTTCCATGTCTAAGATGCATTCTTTTCTCTGTTACGCAGTTCTAGACTGTCTTGGGCAACCCAGGCCTATTTCATCTTTCTTGTCTTTTATTAGTGACTCTTTCACGAAACTGTTAGTTGTTTTTGTTGTCCATGTATGTTTTCTTTTCTTTTCTTTTTTTTTTCCCTCAACAAGAAAGAGCAGAAACTTCCCTGTTTTGGACTTCTTCCAGAGTCTTCTGTTGTGTATCCAACTCATGCTTTCTCACAGGATTACAATTTTATGGTTTTCAACAGAGTTTAATCTATTTTGGCCATGATGAAAAAAATCACTGCTGGTGGCAGTTCCTGTGAAATTGAAACTAATGAATTATGAAAATGATGAAGTGTTAATGAGCTTGGGTCTAAAGTGTAAGAAAAATCTGCCTTTCAGCTTTGTTCTTCTCAAGATGTAATAGTATGAGGCAGAATGAAATTCTGAATATGTAGTGCAAAAAAAGAAGGTGTGAAATACAGACCTCTACAGTCTTCTCACACCAGAGCTGAATGGAGCAAAGCGAACACTTTGCAAAGTGCACAGTTTCCCTGCACACTGTGTGCTAAGAAAATGGGCTGTCCTTTCACAGCCACAGGGGTCTTGGCCACTCCACTATGCTTTTGCTCATTAGTGTTCCCCCAAGCACAAGGGCAGTTCCTCAGTGGACACTTGTATTTTATGCCTTCATTTCAGCATAAACTCCTGCTGCTGTCTAGAGTTATTGCCTCTGCTTGCAGGATGCTTGAGCAGAAATGTGCTATGGTCATTTTGCTGCTCTGTTTCCTCGTTATTGTGAATTGTATTTCAGCAGGAGCTGAGAGCATACTTCAAGCTCTCAAGGGCACTTCAAGAATAGCTAACTTTGCTGGAAAAGTGCCTCAGCTTGTTGGTGCTTTGCTTACAAGTACCCATGGTGAACAGGCTCAGCAGGCCCAGGGCACTGCCCATCCTGCCAGGGATTAAGAGCACAGAACAGTCTATCTGGCGAATGGCTGCCGAGATTCAAAGCACTTGCCAAGTCTTCACTTCATGTTTCTTTTGCAGTGCTCAAATTAGCTTCTTGAAGACAGTAGAAAACTCATTCCTGGTTTGCAATGCTCCTTCAGCCAGAGACTAGGAAGACCCATGACTGCTTCCCATGACTAGATGTCAACATGTGTTTACCCAGAGTTGTAGATGTAGCCTTGCAGAGTCCTTGAAGGACACTATTATTTGAAATTCTGGGACTTTAGTTCTTTGTAGTAGTTTTCACTCTGTGTAGAATCTTGATGAAAACACGTTATGACACATATGCACCACTTTTTTTCCATTTACCTTGGTGGAAAGTTTATTTCTCTGGCTACGAGACACATCATGATGAAGTACAGTAAAGCTGAGGTTAATCAGAAAGAAAAAGGAAGTTTTTTAAATGTTTTAAAGGAAGTCATCAGAACCAGAACCACATTCTGCATGAGAGACTTCCAGGAAGAGGGGTAAGAGAGCACTTTCCAAAGGTTTGGAGTAAAGAAAGGGACTCCGAAATGTAAGATGTCAGATGGGCAGGCAATAGAAGGAAAGATTATACGTCTGTTTCCAAGGGCAGCAACGCTGCCTGATTACCAGTCAGGTTGAAGATAATCTTCAGATTAAAGCATTCAGTGAGGTAGATCGTAAACTCATTGACTCTGAGGGTTCTTGCTGCCCTCATCTTACTATGAGCACCTTTTATTTACCTCATTTGCAAGCCTAAATATTTGTTTACTGAGCTTTTTAACATCTTCATATGGCAAACACTGTCCAAAGGCAAAAATGAACTACAGTCTTTTCCAATTTAACCTCTGAAACAAGGACACTGGTACTATGGGTACAGATTTAGTGCTTCTCTTTTAAAACCAGCAGGCTTTTTGAGTTGTGTTCTAGGTACCAAGCAGAAGAGAGTAAGACTTTGTCTTAGACCAGCATGCATAGTCACTAGCTCTGATTACATGCGCATTATTCATTCTGCATCTTAGGATTGAAACATAAGGAAAAAAGAAGCCAAAGTGAGGATTAACAAAGCTAAAAAGATCCAGAAAGCTTATTTCCAACAAGCTTTCCCTACAATCCTATTGGTTTAAAGGCTGAAAATGAAGGTATCTGAATGAAGAACAGGAAGGTAACTCTTCAGGATGCTAAAAACAAAGCTTTTCAAAAATAACCACTATAGGCTAGCAGAACGTTTCCAAAACAACTTGTAAACCACGCAGAAAGCTGGCAGTATAACCTCTTCAAAAAAACAGCTGTACAACTCTTTTGTTTAAAATAAGCAGTGTGTCAAAGAGACACAGAACTCTGCTCAAACATGTGAGACTTGGTGAGACTTTCTGTTTTCCTTGTGCATGCTTGTAATCAGAAGAGAAACAATGAACTTGCAAAACAGGTTATAAAATATGTCCTCATACCATGTTTTACAATATCCCCCAAGCCTTCAGTTACTGTTCTTGCCAAACCATGACCTGGTCTCACACTTCAGAGAGGTATCCAAAGTGGGAACTCCTTGAAATCAAATCAGTTTTCAGGGTTCATAATGACAGGGTTAACAGAGAGCCTGGCCACGGACAGGCTGAATAACCTGAGGAAGATTTCCAGGCCAAACATCTTAAGTGACAGAAAACATTCAGTTTCTCTTTTCAATCAAACCAAGGATGGTGGTCCAGAAAATGATGATGTCCCTGTGTTCTTGGAGGAGCCTGAGTAGAGGTGGCTTTGACCTCCATGCCAGTGAAGGTAGATGAGCTCCTGCAGAAAGCAGCTGCAGAACCACACACCCTGAGATGGAGGCAAGGGCCAGGACCAAGCTGCCCAGTTATGCTACGCCATGGGGCAGACTTGCTTCATGTTAGGCTTTTTATCTGAAGAAGATGTGTAGATGATAGTATATCTATCTTGTTAAAGAGAAATGTGCAAAACGGAAAATTAGCCGATGCTGAGTCCTGGGTGATGCAGGCAGATTGTTATCCGTGTTTGGGCAAGGCCAAACTAATGATAACTAGGGTAGCTCTAGCTCTTCAGAAGTGGATTGCAGACAAACCATCAGCAGCAACAGGAACCGCTTGAAAAGAAAACACTCAACAGGCTGCTCTCCTTGCTGGCAAGGTGCCTCCCCCACTGAACAGCAATAATTTACTACAGGGAAAATAGGATACCAGCCTGTATCCTGTAAGGCCTCCTTATAGGCAATTAAACTGCTTAAAATCTGAAGCGTAAGGTTAACTACATCTTTAGCCTTTCCAGCTTCCACTACTAAAAATACACTTTTATTATACTCTGGATATTCATTGGAAAAAAATGTAGTCTTGGACAAGTTCTGCTGCTGAGTTGCATTATTTGCTTAATTGAGATGGAATTAGGGAAATAAACACATTTTGGTGAGAGAAGGGCAGAGGGAGCTTTTCTCCCAAGGGCTTTGATAAATCTATTATTAATTTTTCCAGAACATTTCTGCTTTTTTTCAGGTGAGTCAGGTCCAGAGCTGACAATATTTTCATACTTTGCCTCAATCATACAATCCATCATGCAGTAATAACAAGACACATCCCTCTGAAGTAAAAAGCAAATATTGGCTTCCCTCACAGTGCTGCAGCAGAGTTCCTGTCAGGGTATAAAGAAAGAATACAAAAAAGCCTGAGCAACAATGCAGGTGCCTTAGTGCTGAACAGGGCAGGGCTACAAAGCTGAGTGCTTGACAGGCAAAGACCTCTCTGCAGCCTTGCATATGCAGACGTGAGAGTGCTTCTTGTGACAGCAGTGTTGGCACACAGGTTACAGCTGAACTCACCTGAACACCTGGCTCCTTCCTTCCTTAGATTCAGTGCCCCTACACTCTTCCCTCTGTGGCCATGAGACTGCAGTACCCTAACTACAAGTTACTGGGACTACTGATGTGTTTGTTTGCTTTCCCTTCATATATATATATTAAAATCACATTCTACACTTAACCTGAAGTTGAAGATGCCTGATGAACTTTCTAGCCAGTAGAGGAGTACCCAGGTTGGTTCATGAGGTAGCTGCCACAGCAGTCTCTTCTTTGTATGCTCTATCACTGAATATCACCATGGGGAAAAAATACAAATAACTTTATCTTTCCACTCCATAATGTCATGCTTAGCCTCTGATCTATTCAGAGGAAATCAAAACTATAAATAGAACTACCATGGTTTTCATGCTTTAGTTTACAGTATTAGGAATTCTTTTTTCTAGTGCTAAAAGCTGCAGGGTTTCCATTGAAGGAGGTCAACCATTTTGGTTAAAGTGACCATTTGAAGAACTAGTGGAAAAAGAAATAACTGAATGTGCTTTCTGATGGGCCTTTCTGCCTCCTTTGTGATGAGCCAGAGGCTGTCTCCAGAGGTCCAACGTGCTAAGGGGATAAGATACACACTTACTTCTTAGATTTGCCTGCTCCAACTGAACAGTCCCTTCAGCATCTGCTCAAAAACAACCCAGAAGCATTTCATTCTATTAACTCCATGTGATGGAGTCTATCTCAGGCTGCAGGAAGCTTGGGTCTGCAATAAGCTGCATCTGTGGGACGTTATTGGGTATTTTCATGAAAATATCTATTTATATATTTATGTATTTTTTCCACCACCTCCCCATAAACCTCAGCGATATTTCTCCCAGAACATGGGTCTTAAAGGGTAGGAACTTCTTTTGCTGCTCATCTGACACATCCCCATTTAGAAGTGCTATATGCCCTGAGCTCACCTGAGGATGGACTCAGCCTCACTGGTTGGTCAGTTCCTGCCCGTGGGACTTTGGGTAGCCTCTAGCCCAAGACCCTACTCAAAGCTGAGATCAGACCAAGTTGCTCAAGGCTTCATGCAGCCACATCTTGAAAACATACTGCTTTGCTTTCAGTGAAAACCTGCAAGTGCGAACTCAGGCTCCATCTTATAAGTCTTAGGGACATGAAGTTTTAGGGATGTGGATAGTGGGCATGATGGTGACAGGTTGACAGTTGGACTAGATGATCTTAGTAGTCTTTACCAATAGTAATGACTCTGTGATTAAATTCAGTGTCAGGAATATGAGCACAAACTTTGGTTCATTCACTTCAGCTAAGAAGCAAAAGATTCAGTGCTTCTGACCCCACTCAGTACCACAGAATTCCATCTTTCTGCCTTCAATCCAGATTAGAAGACATCAAAATTAAAATGAATGAAATTAAAAAGAACGAAAATGAATTTTTAAAATGGGAGAATATTTTCATATAGTCTATTTTTCAATATATTCTTAGTCTACAGCTTGCATCTTTTACTTTTTCCCTGCAGCTATGAGGGTTATAAGCCTTTTCTCTGTCTGAAGAAAAAAAAGAAAAAATTCTGCCTATCTCCACTCCACTTCCTGATTCCAGCAGGCAGTGTTAAGAAGAAGTCTTGCAAAACTGACAAGGCTATTGCAAAAGCTGCAAACACTTCTACGGATATATTCATATTACAAATATCATATGCACAACATTCCTCTCTCATTAAAGAAGCTAAATTTTGAGTAGGCTGCAGTGGCTGAGATATCTTCCCCTTTCTTCTCATGACCTCATCTGAGCAATACCTTAAAGGAGATGCTGTGGAAAGATACTGCTGTCATGCTGCGCCATATTAGCAATGAGGACTTTGGTCTTGGAAGTTGTTTATCCAGCCTCAGCAGCATGTATTAAAAAGAAATTTTAACAAAAGAGAGTAGGGAAATCTGACATAGTGGAGAATGTCTAGCCTGACTTCTCTTCTGTGCTATGCTCAGTGGGTGCTCTCACACCACTTGTACCTGCCAACCTGCAGAGACATGAAGAGCATTTTGCAGCCATCATGTTTAAAGCTCTTCTGCCGTGTGCTGGGCATGCTCACAGCCCTCACCTCAGGCTGTGCCACAGGACTAGGGCTTCCAGCAGCTTTTCTTGGAGCTAAGCCTGCAAATATGTACAAAGTCTATCCCCACATTACTTTAATGTCCCTCTGTAAACACACTGCTGCCTTATTACTATAGCTTAATTACCATCTGTTACTTCTACTGGCCAGTCTGAACAACTGTACATGCTCTTCTTAGGCTGTGTAAATGGCTTTGATCTAATTATCAAAAAGTTTCCCATCTGTGCTTGGCAAGGAGGAATGAAAACCTAGAGGTGGCTGAAGTAACTTGGCCAACGATGGACAAAGCTGGTTGTAGAGATTAGACAGGCTTTCATGGTGTTAGAGATTGCATCTAATTGGCTCCATTGAGACAAGAAGGTAGGTTGAGAGAGCTTAGCCCTAAATTATCTCTTCCTTTTTCTGACTGATTTCACCCTTCCCAAAATTCTGTGTGCACAGAACACCTTTTCTTGCCTGCGTGGCTGCTCTGACTCCCCAGCAGGGCCTGCCATCCAGCTGCCTCTAGGTCTTCTTTGTTTCTGAATGGCCAGGGCTCAGGAGGGGGATTACAAAGCTGTCAGGCTCTTGTGAACTTTCACAACCAACAGGTTTCCTTTGATCAAAGCAGACAGAGAGTGAACTAGGCAGATGAAATACTGTGTGTTTTACTTCACACATTTTAGTCAAGTTTTTATAAACCTCAGCTGCCTGCCTCAAGCATTATATAATGGATCCAGCCTACACTCCCTCTGGTGGGTTTGACTTTAAGAAAGACCAAATAAGGTGACCGGGATAGGACAGTGGATTTCTTTATCAACATCCTTTTTGCTGCCAACCTCACAACTTTGCCGTAATATTTAGTAATTGCTCTTAAAATGCTTTTGAGTGCAGTCCTTGACTGCATTTTTTCTGTCAAGGTATACTGGGGGTCCTCACCCCAAGCCCATACTATATTACTTAAAGTATGACTTCTGTCCATAAGCCAGAAATTAAATATAATCCACAATGTCCAACAGAATCATGTGGAATTTTCATAGCTGTATTAGTGGAATTTTCTTTCTTACTACCTGGTTATATATATATTATTACCTGGGGATAATTTATTTTGGTTTTCCTATTTGACTGTTAAGATTATTTCAAGACCTCAACTGCACTCTAGCTCATTGACTTCTTGTCTCCAGCAAAGCCAGATGAGTCAGACTAGAGACAGTTTTAATTTAAGTCTCAGAATTTTCCTGTAATAAACCAAGTAACCAGTCTACAGACAAAGCTTCAGTACATACTCCTCCTTTGGTTGTGTGGTGTTCAGTTCTGGGGATTCATCCCTGGTGCAGCCCGTTGGAAGAGTTGCTTCTAAACAGCCATGCCCAGTGGCAACTTGTCCCTCGTGGCTGTAGCTTAAAGAAGGAAGAGGGACAGTAATTCCACAACGTGAGCTCATGTAACAGCCTGAGGAAAGTACATCTGGAAAGTGAGGCTGATGCAGTGCTGGGGGAGAGAGGGGCTTAGATGCCTGCTCAGTTACAAGAGTGAGCACCCTTGGCAGGAACAGATCCCTTAGGACATGAGCCCAAGGAGTTCAGAGGTGCTTTGCCAACTCAGCATGTTTATGAGTGACAGTCTGATACAATCATTTGTTCCTTGCATCACTCCTGCCTTGGTGGGAACTTTTCCTGAGGAGAAGCCACGGGCTGCCAGTGAGATGTCACAGTATGGCATTTTTAGGAGAAGATTCAACAAGATGCTTACAGCACTCGATATCAATATGGGTGAAGACTGAAAAATGAAGTATAGCTGTTTAAATTGAGCCTTAGAAACCTAGGCTCCAATTTAGCATTTCCTCCACAGCTGGTTAGTCTTAATGTAGTGCGTCAGGAATACAGGAACTGACCTGGGAATCTGAATGGGTAAACCCTTGCTAGATTATGCTTAAAGTAAATTAAATTAATCATATATGGTCATCTGAGAGTTCAGCACTCTTCTCAGGACCACACTGGGAATTGAGAGTGGGTTGCAGAAGGAAATAGCTTGGAGGAATCCTCTTGGAGTCTGTCTGTGGCACTACTCTGCATGTAGTTTAACACCTCTGAAAGAATTTTTCCAGCAGAGAGGTAGTTTGATTTTCACATTGCATCACTTCACTTTACTGTCTAGCATTCACTATGCAGTACAGACTTGGCAAATTAATTCCATATTTCTATAAAACATTCTAATAATGTGGTCTTTCTTATTCTATACAGGTGCAAATACTACTTCTATTTACCTTCATTTTACGTATCTGGAAAGGAATCACATCCTCTTTTGTTGGTATGGAAGTGTTTGGAAAACAAATTCTACACATCACACACCAAAGGACAGATAACACAACTCCTGAGAAGCGTGTAGCCAACTCACATTTTTCATGAAATCAAATTAATTTTAGTTATTATTCACAAGATTTCTCAGAAAAAATTGAAGCATTACATCCAGTATATGGCACTAGAGCATACTTCTGTTGAAGGGCCTGTGTGGCATGTACATTCATGACTCCATGTGAAAGCAAAGTTACGGTCACTATCTGCACCAAGTGGTCTATCATACTGAGGTAGTTTCTTCAAGTATATATTACTCCAACATGTTAACAGGACCGTGCAGGAAGTGACTTGAAATATCCATTTCTTTTCTTTTAAATAGTCCTGCAGTGTCACTGTTGTGATGTCAGTGGCATAATTTCTGTCTGTATATACATAAGGGGGAAGAGAATCAGGACCTGAGAGTATGATCTGCTAGGTGAGAACTCAAATGAAATTACAGCTGAGGATAAGAATCAGCTAAGGAAATGATGCTCAGATCTTGAGTTACACGAGGCTAAGGCTCTGTTTAGGTATGAAGCAGAAGTAAGGAATGACTCTCAAAACTGAAAGCGTCCAAATCGGTTGACCTTTCAGCAGAGTTCAAGAGATATCTCTCGAAGTTTCATCTCTAAATGGAAGAAATCTTGTGGAACCTTCCTTCTGAAGGATTTCCACTACACTGTAATGTGTCTGAGCAAGTAGTAAGGGAACCCTCAGGCCAAGAAGTAAAACCAGACATCCAAGACTGAATGTTGATGGGTTTCTCAGCCTTCTGATGAACCACATACCATCTGCTGTTGGCTCACTACAAAGACAGACAGAAAGACAGAAATGAAAAAAAGCTTAGACAAGGCCTTTGTCTTTCTGTCTCTGAAAGGACAACCAAAGATAAAGAAACAGATGGAATTTTTTTAAAATTCAGTCTCTTTGTTCTCTTATTTTATGATTTTGAGAGCTACTTAATGAAACAGGTGAAAAATCCCTATGAAAAAATGGAAGGACATTTGATGTCATGATCCTTGCGCCTAGTGGGTTATTTGGGGATTTCCATTAAAAAAAAAAAATCACAATTAAATCCATGCTTCCCCACAAAAAATGGTACTTCCCTAAATATTTCATCAAAATGTCAACAAGGCAGATCTGATATAGAGAAAGGGAAGAGCAAAACAATGGTGCACCATTATTTGGCTAGGAAACTACTGTTTTTGCATGCTTCAGTGAATGGTCATTTATGTAAGGATCCCAGAGACTGGGCAGCATCCTTTGCGTCATCATTACAATACTGGAGATAACCTCTTCAGATACAATTTGGAAAGTAAAATGGAATGAGAGTGGCTTTTTACAAAGAGTTGAGTAAAAATTGCTGTTCAAAGTTGCATGTAGTAAAAATAAGACACGCACATCACTGTAGAGATGGTACAGAGCCATCACATCAGTGAGTCTGATTCCTCCTTTTAGGGGGAGTAGTAGAACTGAAGAGTCTTTATCTTTCTGAAGCTAAAGATGGGGTATCTGGAGAAACCCCTCCAGTACACAGGGGTCTTCATGTCATACACCTGGCATATTTTACACACTCTCAGGAAAGTAACACTGTTTTTGCAATAAATATGCATCACAGAGGAAGATAACATCTTTGGTCTGCAGCTAATCTCCATGTGCACTCAGACATCTCCTACCCCCACACTTACAGCATACTACAGAAGAGTGAAATGCAATTTATTAAGCTAAGGTAATTCAAATCTTGCAAGGTATTAGCAGGGAAGCTCAGATGCTGCTTTAAATTATTTTAAAGCATTCTGAAAACTTATAATTTATCTTATTTTTTTCAGCAAGTTTGGAAAAAACTTGGAGTTATGTAGAAACAATACATCAAAGCTAATGTACTAGGTTACCCCAAGACAATGAAGATTTATTATCTCTCTTTGCACTAAATATATCCCTTTGGCTTTACAAACAGGAATCCGTTCTGTTTTCTCTAAGCTCAAAAGCCAGGCTACTTACCTGAAATGAGAAAGGAAGCAAAAGTATGATTATTTGCTTGCCCAGAGTGCTCTTGTCAAAATGGTGCAGTATGGAGAACTGTAAGGCTTTCTAAAGCTCAACTCTAACAGTATTCAAGATAAAACTAAAGTGAATGCACCAGCCTTGTGGCTGCAGTTATTACTGAACATGAGATAGCAGTTCTCCTGGTCTTTGGAGAGCTAATTTTTAATTACTTTATTCCACTTACTTTGCAACTTATATGAAAGTGGTGAAAACTGATTTTCATCTTTTTTCTATCAAAAAACCATGCCTTTGAACACATGTTTTGTGTTAAGCTAGTAATAAATGATAAATAGCAAGCAAATAAGTTTGAGGAACAGCACAAAAGTCCTTCTAGCAAGGCTTGTTCATGGTAAAATACTTAACCTATACTTCACTTTGGCTCTGTTCAAAGAAATGAGGTATTATGGCACAAAACATAAGTCAAGCAGGAACATTTCTGTATATGACATTTTTAGGATGGCAGGATTCAATTTTTCAACTTTTATCCCCAAAGGAAAAGCAGTTCCCCACCATAGAAAACTTAAGCCTTAGTTCCACTTCAAAACAAGGAAATAAAATTGTTTTCACATCCTGCGGCTAACTCTTGTCCCTGATGGGCACCTGAAGTTGTGGCAGAAGGTCTTGTTCTTCCACCTTCATTCAGGAGCATTGGACACATGTGGCACCTCTGCAAGTGCTCCAAGATGAACACAGATGAGAGAGAAAGCTCAGCAGGCAGCTGTGCTCTGTGCAGGAGCAACGATGTGGCTACCTATGGCCTATCACAGAATCATAGAATTATTAAAGCTGGAAAAGATCTCAAAGATCATCTAGTCCAACCATCAGCCCATCAGCCAACTAAACAATGTCTCTCAGTGCTGCATCTACCCTTTTCTTGAACACTTCCAGGGGCAGTGACTCCATCACCTTGCTGGGCAGCTTGTTCCAATACTCCACCAAATCAGAGTGGTTCAAGAGATACAGAGATTCCTCTGGCTTCAGCATCTCTTTACCATGCAGAGATACGTATGGAGAAATGTATGAAAATGAGCAAGGTCATTTGAGCAAGAAGGAATGGGGAAGAAAGAATCCAAGCACTGTAGAACATATACCCCAGGGGGCTGACTAAGGAGCCAGAACTCAGAGGCAGAGTATTTGAATGTCTTCATACAAATTAACAACGTAAGCCCTTGTGATGTTTTCTTCCAAGGGCATGGTTATGTGACTACCCTAAAATTATTGCATTTACAAATGTTTCTTGTAAAGTGGAAATCATTTCCATAGCACATCCACCCAGGGCTGCATCAGCTGTGCTTGCCTGTGACCTGGACTCATCCTTGCTTGCTCATGGCAGACTTGGCTGTCCCACTGGGAGCAGCACTGCTACCACCAGGCCTAAGACCCAGCTGCATCTCAGAAGCAGCAAGGCACTAAGCAAACAGTTCAGTCAAACAGTTTAAGAGTGGCCAGCTGTTACAGAGAACTGTACGAGGTGTGTGAAAAGCGAAAGTAGCAAATGTTAGACTACTGGCAGTCAGTAATCTGGTGGCAGAAACAGAGACAGTCGCTGAGTTAACAAGGCTCAGTCTGTCAGAACCCTACACTGTGCTCAGGAATTCCATCTGGTGAAAGGCAGCTCCTCATTAGATCAAAGCACTGGCCTGCTCACCTGGGGATGCTTTACTTTCCTGTTGCTTGTCTGTAAATAATAACAGGAGGTTCAGAACTGCAAGGGAGCTGAAGTGAAGCAGCTGCAGGAAATCGTAACTGAACTACACTGTGGAATCAAGATCTGCTGCACATCAAAAGAAGAACCTGAGCACTGCAAGTGAGACTACGTTAATGCTGGTGTTCACAAGAAGATTCTGTGTAATAACCAGAGCAAGAGAAAAGACCATAAATAACTTACTTGACTTTTCTTCTTTAATGTTGTACTCCAGCACACCAGGAACATCGTTGTGGACAGGCATGCGGACCACAAGGACCATGTTGTTTGCATTACCCTCTTTCCTGACCAAGAACATCTGAAAAGAAGGAAAAGGAATTGAGCTTAGCTGCATTAAATGTGCTTCTGAACATTATTTAAGGACACTGACAATTAAATTTTTTATCAGTTCAATCTGTCTTTGAGTGGTCATATTTTAGTTCTGTTTCTCTTGGTCAAGCTTTACATTACAAAAAATAAACATCTAAAGGGACATTTTGTCCATGTGAAATTCAGACCTGCCAAGGAACCAGCAAAACTTCTATGTATATTGATGTCTCACTTAAGCCCAAGGCAAACTCTTTCACTAATGGAAGAATATAAAGCTACACTCCCAATTTGCCAACTGATGCTCCTCATGTAAATGCCCTAAACCACAGAGTTCACTCTAGAATGTCCCAGTTGATGTCCAAAGCTAGGAATTCACTTGTAGACTAAGAGGGAAAGGACTTAAGTGTGGAACACAAGGCCAAAGACTCTGGTAACACTGTATCCCATAGCAGAGTTTTATCATGGGCGCAGAAGACCATCTCATCTGGTGTGGGCCTCAAGGGGGTTCTTGTCCAGTCCTCTGGGTGAAGCTATGAGGCCAGACCAGGCTGCATAGGTCTTCTCAGGTCAGCATTTTGTACACTTGTCTTTGTTGCATTTTGTACATTTCCTGCCAGCTCCAGCCTCACAGTTTGCCTATGTGCCCCTGGATGGTAGCAGCCCTAAAGGACAATGANTAGCAGGGAGCGCGCTCAGCAGCATGAACAGTGCTAATAAAAAAAAAAAAAAAAGGAAGAAAGAAGAAAGAGAGAGAAAAAAAGAAGAAAATAAAAAACAGAGTAGAAGAAAAAGAGAAATAAAAAAATAAGAGAAAGAGAAAGAAAAAAAAAGTAAAGAAAAAGAAAAAAGGAAAAAAGAAAAAAGAAAGAAGAAAGGAAAAATAAAAGAGGAAAAGAGAAAAGGGAAAAGGGAAAAGAGGGAAGGGGGATAAGGAGGAAAGAAACATATATTGCTCTTGTTCTTTGCATTGCATGAGCTCCCAAACTGTGTTTCCAATTAGAGCTCATTGTCAAGGATATATTTAGCTTGTACCTTGAAACTGCAGATACTAAGTAATCTGTGTCCTTATCTGTTCTTTGATAGTAGCTTGCAGCAGAGGGGAGTCAAAGCATTTTCATTAAAATGGAATTAAAAATTGGGCCAATTCTAGAGTCTGCATATTATTATTAGAAATAAGTTTGAGTTGATAAAATGATTAATCAATTATAATGCATGGAAAATCTGCCAAGAATACATTAATTTCTTGAAAGAGGAATTAAAAAAGAACTTGTCTTGAAGCTGAGACCTTTCTCTTCATATCTTCCAGTCATAAGGGCATCTCACGTCGCTTTGAAGCAACCATGCCAAACACACAGACTTTATGCAGCTTTGCAACTTCATGCAGTGCTGTGGTCTTGACCTCTGACATTCCAAACAGTTTGAGTCTCAGGCTCAGGTCAACTGACAGTGGAGAGAAAATCCAAATAAATGCACAACAAATAGATGCATACTGAGGGATGGCTATTTTTAATGTTGGGAAGCTCCCACCTTCTGTATAACAGAATGTCCACAGGTTGGAGTTATAGAGGTTCTCCCTTCCCTGGATCTTACCACCTGTATGGTATAGTCCCTCTAGCACATATCAAGAGACTACCATGGCTTTGGGTGTTAGACAGCACTATCTCATGTCACTTTGGTCAAGCATTTCATTTGAAATTAAAGGAGAGAAGTGAAACCTGGAAATGAATCACTTCTGTTTTCTGAACATTGAGCCTGGTTGCCATGACTCCAAAGGCTAAAATTGGACCATGGATGTTGAGAGGAAGGTGGGATTTACTGAGCTGAACCTAACCCTGATGGCTGGATCAGGACTGGAACACCAATGAATCTCTTCCATTTTCATTGGGAGAGGCATGAAGCTAATTCAGCTTCAGATGCGCTGAGGAGTGTGGGCAGGAGAGCCAAGACAGTACCAGCACATGCTGTCCAGTGCAGTTAGCAGCCTACTTCTGCTGTGGGGTGCTCAGATGTAGCCAGCTTGTCATCTGAGCATGCAGAGCCACAGCCAAAATAATGCTGGAGGAAGATGTGAGGAGGTGCACCCAACCATACGCAGGGGTGCACCAGGCCCAGCACTGCCAGCTGGCTGAGGGGAGGGATTGTCCCACTCTGCTCTGCATGGTGCAGCCTCACTTTGAGCACTGTGTGCATGTTTGGGCCACAGTATAAAGACAAGAGGTATTAGAGTGTGTCCAAAGGAGGGCTAATAAGCTGATAGAAGGTCTGGAGGGCAAGATGTATATGAGGAACATCTGAGGTCTCTTGGTTTGCTCAGCCCAGAGAAGAGGAGACTGAGGGGCGGTCTGCAGCTCCTTGCAGTGGACTATTAGAATAGTTCGTATGCACATCTTCCAACATGATTCCTCAGCTTGGTCTAATTGCTCATTTGCTGATCCACTACATCCTTTGAAGTCCTCCTGCATTCCTGATGGCATCACACACAAGCAAAGGCAGCTCTTCTTTTTCCTTCCCTCTAGTTCTCTGAGCCAGAGCTACAACTGAGCAGCCACAGTCCTGAACTCCCTCTGGAGTTAATCCTTGTGGGATTAACTATGGAGACAGAGGTTAGTGAAGAATGATTCTTTCAGCTCACTCTGCACCAGGCCAACATCCACTCTAAAAATTTCAAGATCTTGGAGATCTTTATGGCTTTCCTCAATCCTGATTCAGCCTGACTGGGAAGCTTTTGCTCCTGAAAAGTAAGGCTCTTTCTTTGTTTTAATGTATACCATTTACTCTTAAAACTTCTATTCAGAAATAAAATGTAAGAAGAGCTGTAGGTTAAGCACTGCAGAAGGCCAGATGAGAGAGTGTCTGCAGAGAAGTGAATGCAGGAAAAGCCAGGCATAGGTACCTAATTTTACAGTGAATAGGATGGCATCTCCATGAAACAACATGCTAAGTAAATAAAAACAGACAAAATTTCTTTCTCCCCAAAGCCATTAAGTTTGTCTTCTGACACTGTGAGTGATTAAAGCATCAGAAGGTAGTGGAAACAGAGAGTGTAAGTTGCTGAATGTTTTTGCTTCCACATGAAAAGAAGCACTGCTCCCCTAACCAGCTCTCCCAGGGGCAGGAAATGCGGCCGTCTGAAACGAAACCGCTTTGGACTTACCCCTGCTGCTTCTTTGCCAAGAATTGCTGCAGCTCTTTCCTGGTTCATGTTCAGCTGAAGCCAGACAGGGCAGGTCTTGATAAGTTTATCAAGGATGCTGACTCCTGACAGTGAGAGGCATTTTCGGAGGGAAGAGGCCTGACAGAAATGTGTCTCTTTCCCCTCTTCGCTGGTATCACTGCTGGGGCTGGAACACAGAAAGGGATACCCTTGTAAAAGAACTGCAGGTGGAAAATTTTGAGGAAGAAAGGACTACAAACACAAACACGCAGATACCACACACCATGCAAACACACACACACACACAGGGCACTTAACATCCAGAGAGCTCCTTGAGGGGCATCAGACTAACGATGTCTCATTTTGATAGAAACAGACTGGGCACACAGCTCCGACAGACAGATAAGCCCCATCCTAATGAACATGGCCACAAGCTAGCGATGCACGCTGCATTTCAGACCACAGGCCTGCAGAGTGCTTTCTGCTGCGACCTGTGGGTTTCAGCTCATCTGCCTGCCTCATCTAAGCAAGGTACCAGCAGCTCTCACTTTCTGGAAGCCCTGCTCTGCACACAGCCAGGCTGCCCTCAGGTAATCTGCAAAGAGGCAGACTGAGACATTTATCTCACTGTTTAAATCAGCAGTGAGTGCTTCCTTCTCACACTGCTGAGGCTGTGCTGGTCATAGTGGCTGGTGGCCAAAGAGATGGATGTGTCCCTGCCTCTTACTCCCAGCAACATGCAAGAACACAATAATATTGAAATTTCACTGTGGAGAATACAAAAGATATGGGACGTGCAGTCCTTTAGGCTCCTGTTCTGGTCAGAGAGACAAGGAGTTAATACTATTCTTTTTTTAGTCCCTGCAGTTTAATGGCAAAATGGCATGAGATGCTGGTTTCTAACTGTGGCACTGGTTCAACAGAGTATTTACACTTGTGCTTAATGCTGCAGTCAGTGGAACTACTAACAGGTCTGGTTTCAAGATCTCTGATGGATAAGGCTATAGATTCATGGATATGGGCTCATCATTCATTCAATTAATTGATTCTTAAAGTAAAGAAAATAGAGAGAACATACACATAGTAATATGCTTTTCTGCACCAGTTTTGCTGCTTAGATGCAAGAAGTAGAAAGAGCAGGGTTCTCACTTTTGATTTGCTGTTATTTGAAGACTTTTTCATTTTCCTTTTTTTTTTTCTTAAGATACAGATCTTAAAGTACTACGTTTAAAATGAGGTCAAATTTGAACTACTAAAAGAGTTCCTTCAAAGGCTTAATGTACCACAGCATGTTTACCCCTAAATTTAGTTTTTATAAAAATAGTCTTTCAAATCCCAAAACCAAGGGTGAGATCAGATTTTTAGAAGTTTCTTTCCTTAGAAAATGTGTGCTCCTCTGCAATCCCAATTGCTGATTCAGGATATTAGTCCACGCTCCTTGACTTTAATCAATTCATTTTCAATGTCAAGGCAAAGACAATATAAATGAGAGAACTAACTCTCATTCTTAAAATATCAAGTGCTTAAAAAAAAAAAATAGAAATAAATGAAATGTTTTCTTCTTGTTTGTGATAAAAGTCATTCTTGTCGCATAGGTGAGGAAATTTCCTTCATATATGATAGAACACAATTTTAGACAGTATAATTACATCAAGCAGTAAACAGTGGATCGCTTTCAGAAGGAAACTTGTTTCATCTCTCGCTTTTCTTCTCTTACAGTAGAAACTAAAGGAAACATCTAGTAACCATACAAAAAGAAAATGTGCTAGATGGCAGCTGAAGGAAAACAAAGACAAGTTATAGAGAAATGCTCCATAGGGCTACGAAAAGCTGCTCCCTGTATTAGTCATCCAAGTGTGAATCTAATCATGACAAAGATGTGTGAAACCCAGAGTAGAAAGAAGCTGATGCTGGAAATGCCTTGCTCCATCAGCAGGACATGACATGCACTGAACCAGCTCCAGTGATGCTGAACTTCATTGCCCTTTAATCATGTAATGGGAAGAGGACTAGCAAAGCACCAGCACTCAGGAATATCATCACCTGGTGGGAATTGATGGTAGCAGCAAAGGCCATGAAATATCCCAGAGCAGCTTGGACTTGTAGATGAGCTCACACATGGCCTTCCCCATGGGATAACCCAGCTGTGAGGTGGGCAGAGGCACTCACCCCTCTGCCAAGGGCATGGCCCTGTTGAGGTCCTGCTCATAGCACCAACATGGTCTCAGCAGCAAGCACAACCTACCCATGAGGAAAAATAGCAGAGCTGAACTTGTAAAACATGCAGCTGCATACAGGGCTCATCATCTAAGCATTAGAGAACAGATGAGAAACAGAAAATCATTCCAGACTTGACTTATGGAATGGAAGTTGAGCAGTCAGAAAATATTTGTTTTAATACATTGCATGATTTGAGTGTGGGGATTTTCAGTGCAGATAATTAAAGGCAGAGGATGAGGCTTTTTGGCAGAAAAGGAACTCAGCCTTTTGGGGGCCCTCAGGGAGGAGAGTCCTTCTGGGGGGAAATGTGCCCCTCGGAATCCAGCCCAGCAAAGAAGAATGCAGGCTGTGATACATGTGCAGGAACACCCCAGCAAAAAGGGAGGCTGTGATAAAAGGGAGAGGTAAAAGGAGTAATTACTGGGATTATATTAAAACAGAGAAATGTTAGGCTAGATGCATCCTTACAGTGAGTTATAACAGATGATGGGTAAATTCCCAAGAGAAGGGGGAGAGAAATGCATTGCCTAAGTCTCTTAAAATGCCACGTTCAGAGTGCTAGCAAACACTCTATGGAGCCAAGTCCTGTGCTGGTGAAGAAGTGGGAGTGAGTGACTGAACAGACCTTTTTCAGATGTAATACTGTGACCCACAACACAACAGTTGATGCAGTTATGGCACCAGACTTCTTTCCTGGGTACAGCTGTCACAAGGATCCAGATGCCAGGCTGTGGCAGTGCTTAATCCACCAATTCAATCTGGCTCTGCAGTATCTCTGGTGGCTGCAGAGAGAGGAGGGAGCATGAGCAGCTCCCAGATTCTTGCTGTGCTGCCAATTGAAGGGATTTGTGGGGCCACTGAAGCAAGCAGCCAGCCTTTGCTTATTTCTCTTGCTCAGTATTCACTCATCAGATGATTTGTAGACTCACAGTTTTAAGAAATAACATGGTGCTTGGCTAACTCTCTCTTCCTTCTCCTACAGTCCCAGAAAACCCTTTGACTGATACAGGTGCTCAGTTCTGTTACGTGTGATGTGAAGCTGCCTCTAGAGCTGCCAGCTTTTCATTTCGTTATTGAGTTCTTACTGCAAAGTGTTTTGAAATCTTGTAGCCACTCTGCTAAATTGAACTCAGCTGAAATGCAGGAAACTGTGTGATGCATACTGATTGGCAACACAGATCAGTTAATTGCAGTGATTATATTCACACACCTGCTTCAGTTTGGCAGAAGGAATCAGGTTTCTAGCTTCTAAGTAATCAAAATGACAATGGTGATTTGAATTACTGCACAGTGACTGTGCACTGAAGTAATGACACCATTGTGGCTCATTGCTTTAGGAACTGAGAGCCACACTTGCCAGCTGAATAATCCTAGAAATCATCAGAATTGCAAGGGGATACATTCCACCAAGTTTCATGCAGGTTTGGGCATGCCTTTGCAAGGGACTTCAAAGAAAGTTGCTGACACTTGTAGGCACCAAAGTCTTCCTGGCTGCACAGTGTAGACCTGGTCATTCCACACTGCCCAGAAGCAGCCACAGTGCACAAAAGCTGTGTGCAATAGCAGTGGGAGCTGTCAGATGAGCTAGGTCACAGTTTCCATCCACATGGATGTATGGAAAACATTCACTTATGTGGAAAGTCTGCAAGTGTGACACTTAGCAAGGAACACAGGTGCTGAAGGAGAAACAAATAGGATCTCTCAAAGCAGACACATCAGGCGTGGTGAAGGCAGACAGATAGCACTGCTAATTGCTGTGGCTGAAAGAGAGAGCTGGGAGCAAGAAGCTTCATGGAAAGCATCAGAATAGTGCTGAGATTACACAGTTAAGAAGACTAACAGAAAACTCACAGCCCTGTTTTATGCCATGTATCACAACCAATCAGGCTGGACTCATTTGCAGAGCTCTGCACCACTGGTGATAGAAACAGATCATTGTATTCCTTTATTTCATAGTCTCCTTCATGCTGAAAGGGATATGAAGCTCTGGACGTAGCCCGTCAGAGAGTTACAAGAGAAGCAGCAAGAAAGTGCAATAACATTTCCTTAGCAGGACCCATGCTACATACATTGTTATCCATTCTTGATTTAATATTACTTCTTGTTAAATAGAATCATTAATAATCCCTATCCTGACAATTGTGAATTCAAGTGCTATTACTTACAGTTTACTGAGGGGGGAGGAAAGTTATGCAATGCTCAAGCTAACAGACATAGATCTTTATTTAACTTCTATCTTAGATGCGGTCATTTCTCAATGCCTTTCTTTCATTCTCCTAAGTCAGTCAATCTTGCTTCTTTGATCAGGTTAGATCAACGGAACCCAAAATGGAAGAGTGAGATTCATTTAATTTATGGGCCTGGCTTAGGTGACCTTGCTTAATTTTTTTACCTACTTCCCAAAAGCTGAGAGAACAGAGGTCAGAATCCAACTTGGAACTTCTTGAGCTATTTCATCACAAAACAAACTACTGAGAAAAAGAGGGGGCCGAAGAGCGACCCATGGAAAGTCCCACAGCACAGTAACTAACCTTATCCACCAAATGCTGACATTCAGACTTTACTAAATTTTTTTTTTCTGTAACAGAGCCAGAAGACCAGACAAATCAGCAATCAGAAAAAAGATCCACAGGAGGCTCCAACATTGCAAAGTTCTGAAAATTGGATAATGGAAGTGACACTGAAAGGCCCGGTATGTCCTGTGAAGCAGGCTCTGCTCCCTACCTTGCAAAGCACTGTGTTACTGGTCCACCTTGGTACTGCCTGTGTAGCTCAGGAAGTGGTGCTTCTCAAACTGTGGTCTGCGGACAGCCTGTGGTTGGTAGTGCATTTCCTCTTGCTCACTGCTCTCCTTGTTTCCACTCTAGCTTTTATGTCCACCCTTCATCTATTTGGTCTCTGAGCCAAAGTTGTTGCCCTGCATGTCCCAACCTCCCTGCTCAGCCCACAAAGCACCATGCTGAATAGCATGCAGCAGCTGTTCCATCTGCCAAAAGGTGAAAGGTAGGATGAATCCCTTAATAGCTCAGCAATTGCCTCTGTTCCCCACTTAGTTCACTTTCTGTTACAAACACCCTTAACTTCATCAGTGAAGGTCTGTACCTTGCAATTAAAGGCTCACTTCTGTAAGCTCTTCATTACTCACCAGGGACTTCCCAACTGCCCACTTCTGTGAACACACAGACCTCAGGCATGCCCCTCTCCCAGCTGCACCCCATCTTGTCTCAAGCGCAGCAAGTGCTAGCCCCTCTGAGAGCTCTGCTGGTGGGCACAGGGGGATCAGGTGTGAAGGAACTCACCTGCTGTTAAATCAGTGGGGACAGTATCAATAGAAGGAGCCATGAACATGAGGAAGTACTACTATACTCCATGGGGGAGCAGTATAACCACTGAGGTACAGGTGGAAGTAATTGATGTATCCAACTATCTGGTATAAGCAGCCACAATGAAGCGGTGGCAAAACCCTTATCAGAGCCTCTGGTTTGGCCCAATCAACAGCCTTGTACTGCTGGAGCCTTTCAAGGAGGAGAGAGGTGTACATAAATGCTTATTAAGTTTCTAGTTTTACTATGTTTCCTAGATCCTTAGGTCTGCCTCTCCATTACAAACACAGAGATAAGAAGGTATGTACGTTCACGAGAAAAACAAAACTGTGAATGAGTTCACCTGACTGCTAGTACCCAGCTCAGCTCTACTAGCAAACCAGCAGTCCCTCACTGACAGCCATGACATGGGCAGAAAAAAGATAAATACAAGCATAAGAATTCCCTAAAGGAAGAGGCCCTCTTTTAAAACCCTTCTTTTCCTCAGCCCAGCTGTTTCCTGCATTCATGAATGTAAAAATGAACACAAATGGCATTTGGTGCATATGAGCATCACGGGGAGCTTAGGCTAACGTATTCTACTGGTACAACATGCCTCGTGCTTCACTAATTTTACTGTTAAGGTTCTTTATTTAACCTTGAACACACAGACTTCTACGTTCAACAATTTGTCTCAAAACATCAACTTTCTAGTCAGCCAAAACTCACATTCCAGCCTTAGCAGATTACCCCCTGTACAAGACTCACTGGCCTTCTCCTAACTAACAACAATCAGCAGTTGTCTTAAAGATAAGTTTTTCTCCCCTGTATTTGTAATCAGAGCTCTTGGGTTATTTGTCCTTTGCCTGTTTCAAGCCCAAATAATTCTCTTAGGAATTTCAGCATATCACCAAAACTGAAGATTTTTGTCTGTGTGCAAGCAATGAAGAATAATTTGTGCTTCTGCAAGGTACTTTTGCTGCAAATAAGAGAGCTTCTGAAATGCGGGCCCAGCCAGAAGGCATTTCTGCCAAGGTCAGAGAAGCCAAAGAAAGCAAGCTTTCCTTAAGAAAAGTATTTGCTGGAGAATTCTGCTTTAACCTCTCTGAAAAGGTTTGAGAGGTGCAGGAACTAGAAATAAATGCTTGGAAGAAAAGAAATTCAGCAACCTTTCCCACTCTGTGGCATCAGTGCACTAGAAGGGCCCAGCAGAGACATCACCTGCACAGATTGATTTCTTCCATGCCTTTCACAAATGGGTGATGTGCTGGAAGCTCAAAGCACCCCTTCTTTGGCTGCAAGGCCATGGCTATTGATGGAGGTTTCACCTCGCTGTTTCCCAGCTCATCAAGCCAGGAAGGAAGAGGGGAATGGAAACCCTGGGAATATTTTTTTTCTGTATTGCATTCAAAGAGGGAAAGGGAAATGGAAAACAAAGGAGACTTAATTAAGAATATATTCTAACATGACTTACATAAAACCATTCTGTTTCAAACACTATGTATTAAAAGAAGTTGCATGATGTGCCAGAGAGAAAAAAACAAAAAAAAACAAAAAACAAAACAACAACAACAAAAAAACCTCTAGACAAAATATTAAGAGTTATACAATGTTATAAATGTTGTAAGATAATTATAAAAGCAATGGCTTTCCTCACCTTGTGAGTGGATTTAGTGTAGGCATATGAGACACATGAGCGGTCTTCCCCTCTTCCTGAGAAAGACCAGCAAATGTTTATGTCAGTCATGGTTTGCAACTAGAAATGGCCATTTTATAGAGGGAAATAAATCCACTGAACTTTCATCATGTAGCATCTCAAGGAGCCGAGCAAAAGCCTTCAGAGGCACAAAGATGGTGCTCTTCTTGTTAGGTTAAAAGCCTTCAAACCAGTCATTCAGTCACTTAAACATGAATATTCATATTTTGGGGAAGATTTCCTTCCAGCATCAGTGTGAATGCATTTAAACACCTGGTGCTGTCCATAAAACAAAAATCGAAACCTCTGGGCCTACTCTTTATCATCACTTATCCTTATTCCAGCAGTTTCTTACTGCACATATTTAATTTTGATTGGGCACTGGAAAATAGTGTTTACTTCTTGCTTTGTGATCTGACAGGATCTCTGCCTGCATTCACATTGAGGCAAAGTTAGAGATTGGTTTCCCCAAGGGAAGAAGACAAAGAAGAAAACAGCTTGTTGAGTTTTTCAGGAGTATGGACGGGTGGTGAGAGGCACTGGTCTGTCTCCCTGTGTAAAGATGGGAGTTCTGGTTTGCTGGGCTAAGCTGAGTGACGTGCCTGCAAATGGGTATGGCCCTCATGTCATCTGCTGATGGGACAGCCTGGGACCTTTAGGACTTGCTAGAGCAGGTGTCAGACATTGCCAGCTGTCTCTTAGGCAGCTTGGAGCTCAGCGTGTGGTGACAAAACCTGCCAGGCAGCAAGGTAAGCCTGTCAGCTCCCACTGCCCCAGCTAAGTCATTGACAGGACCTCAAGTTCGTTCTAACAGCGTTTACAGTCACTTCACCATCAGGGCCAAGAAGTAAAAAGACCATGGCCGAAGACTGTGCCTTTACAGCAGTTAAAGCCCGTTGCCATAATTACGTCCTCCTCAAAACATCCGTGCTGTGCCACTCTCCCGTCTGGGCTGCCATTCATGTCTGACATGAGGGGTGCAGGGCCTTGTGCTAGGCACAGATCTCTGAGCCAGCTCCCTGCTTTTTGTCTGGAAAGCTTAACAACAAGATCCAGTCAAAAAATGTCTTGTCAGAGAAAGTATTAGGATGGAAGTTCAGCACAGAACTCCCCCAGATGCCCTATGTTACATGTTTGTCCTCTGGACAGGAAGGAAAGGAACCCAAAGCCAACCTCTTTCCTGCCTGCTGATTCAGCAGGAGAAGCTCTGAGCTTTGCACGATGTCTGTTATTTTGCGTGGAGCACTGTGAGTGACAGATTCCTTGGAGAGAACTCAAGGGAAAACAAAGGAAAAAGAGAAGAGAGAAAAAAATTCTTGGCAGGCAAGATGAAAGGTTGGGCCAGGTCCCAGTCTGTCATTTAGCCAAAAATGTGGGACAACCTTCTTTTGCCTGCAAGTCTGCTAGCAATTTGCAGATCAGGGTTGCAGGTAGCCAGCAGAGCTGTCATTCTCCAGGCACTGCTATTTTTTGGTCTCCGTTTCCTTGGTGAAGTTTCCCAAGCAGCACACAACTTAAGCCTGCTCACGAGGGGCGGCAACAGCTTCTCATTATGCCAAAAGTTGGCTTTCTCCAGAGGACCATAAGAGGAGGGTACCTGAGTTGTGCAGATTCCCTACATTTGGCAAGGTTTCCCCAGCATCTAAAAGGCTGAAGGTATTTAGTTGTTTTGAACAAAACACTTGAAATTCCCCAGTGATTCCTTACTCTTGCAAAAGCAAGTAAAGTACAAATTAACGTGGTCAGGGGACTATTTCAAGTAGCAAGACAGGTCTTTCAACCCCACCAGAAACAACACTGCCCCACAGACCTTGAGGTATTAGAGAGCAAATACCCCCCAACCCTTGCAGGACCAGATTTGGGCCAGAATTGCAGTCCCTCCTCAGAAAACAACTGTCAGGACATGGTTTCATACTTTTGCAAATCCTGGGCAAAGACAGGACACTGCTGAAGGCACAGACCCCTGATCCCACTTGGACATATTCCCATCACTTCACTTTTGTTGCTCCACTTTCCTCAGATTGAGAGGCTGTGTCGCCTCTAAGGACATTGGTTCAGCATCCTAATCCAGCAGAAAACTCACCTACCAAATAGAAAAAGATTCCTGAGAATTGGATTCTGTTTCTGGCCTTACCCTAAAACCTTAAGGATGGTCTGGGGAAAGGCCAGGGGTTAAATGCTTAACAAGAATCCAGGGAACTGGGCTACAGAGTGACTATAACCAAATCAGCTCATGCCTCAGTTTCCCTTCCTTCAGCAGCTATAGTAAATATCTATCTTCAAATGGCTGTTGAGAGAATTAATCTTTAGGAAACACACAGTGTATAATAAATAATAAATCCTCTTTATACATGCAAGTGCTTTATGTTAATGATACAGTGTCATCACAGACCGTTAAAACATCTTGCCCATTTTAAAGAAGTCAGTAATGCAGAAAGCAGAAGTCCTTCTCTCAGGCATAAATACACTCCCTGTTCAGCTGAAAGGTGATGGAAAGTTTGGGAAAGGCACACTGCAGTGTGTACGCATATATTCATCTGTTTGAAAAGAGCCGCATTCCTTAGCATTCCCTGGCTCACGTACATCTAATAGAATAACTATTTAGGAAAATGTGACTAGCATAACCAGCTATGCAGTGTTCACATCTGCGAATCCTTTGCTGCTCAAGTAATCATCTTTACTTGCAAAAAAGATTTATACTATTTTGGGTGCAGAGAAAGGGAGCTAAGCACTCCAAACTTCTTGCAGCTGAAACCTCAAGGGAAGCATTACCTTAGCATCCCCACTGTGGCAAGATATTCTGACTGAGGGATCCCATTCCTGGACATGGGTAGAATTACCTTGGATAGTTCAGAGAGGTACAAAACAGTCAGAGGAAAGGCTTATAGCTTCAGTATTTACCATATTGGTTGATGCCTGTTGTTCTGTTATACTTGCACAGCTTAAACAATGCTGCTTACTTGACTACAGCTGCTTTGCAGTGCTATTTATCCTGCTACACACATACATGCATACAAACTTCACAATCATAAACACCAGCTTGCCTTGTCCCTCAGAAAAGCAAGCACCCTGCAGCCTGGGATGGATTTCTATCTCAGCTCCCCTCAGCTGCAGTTGCTCTGGATTGACACAAGCACATGGCTCAAATTTAGCCACATGTATGCTTGTGTTGCAGGGACTGCCTACAACAGGGAGCACAGGATGGGACAGCTGTGGTAAACAGAGGTAAAATCAGCAAGGAAGTCTTGATTTTTTTTTTTTTGGGATGATTATTGAAAATAAGCACCACATACTTAGCCGTCTACTTATCTGCACTGCAATAGTATCCCTAACCCCCCTGTAAGGATAAAGACATGCTCGTTGCTGGTTAGAGCCCTTACCTCAAATTGTTTCAGTGATGCAAAATCCATTGTGGCAAATGGATGTGGCTGCATAGCCTTTGAGGAGAAGTCCACCTGAAATCCCACTGCCTCAGGGGTTAGCTCTGGTGTGAAGAGCCAGCCAGATGGAGTCCCAGAGGTGGAGAACTTGGCGGAGGAGGCAGGTGGATTTTGTGCTTGGTTACAGAAAAGTGACTCTGTAGGGACCATAGCCAGATGTGAGAGGTCACAGAAGCTCCTTTGAACCCTACAAAGCATGTGTGTGCGCATTGGGTGGGGTGGACAGATGTTGAATTAAACTGAGTGATCTAAAGCCCTGAGATGTTCCTGAAGAGATGCAAAAATTGCCACTTAATTGCCTTTTAAGCATGACTTCTCATTAACTGCTTCCACTGGTTCTTGATGGTCTTCTTTAAGCTGCTCTTCCACAGAAAAATTGTCTTCATCTGTTCTTCTCAGTTTTAATCCGTAGTTATTCTCTGAAGGTAAATCTGAAGTCTTCTTTGCAGCATGAATACTTCAAACATAATCTTGGGAAAGTCTGATGAGACTTCAGGGACATTTCTTTTAGCGACCTTTGATGCTAATACATATCCTCTTCTCACAGATCCATCTGTGAATTCTGTCACAATTCTTGTGGTAAGAATTTGGTCAGTCATCCTGAACAGCTGCCTTTTCTTTCTAGTTACCCCTCCAAAGAAATATTTCTTTCTATTCCCAAGTGAAAAAACCCTCCTCTCTTCCAAAATGGCTAAAAGTTTGTGATGGACACTCTGTTGGCCTAGTTTTACTAACTCACTTAAGTTTCTGTGCTTTTAGCAATCAAAGCAGGCAAGCACATAAAGGTCTGGGAAGTGACACTTGCTGCAGTTTTTTTTTCCAGTAGATGGGCTTTAATTATTTACCTTTCATGTCTGTTTTTTTTTTTTTTCAGTTCATTTCAGAAATCCTTCTGAGTCTCAGAAGCCCATATCATTGAACTCAGAGAAGACATCTATATTTATTTATGGATGAATAAATGGACAAAATAAATCCTCTGTTAGATATGTTAACTATATATATACGGTGTGGTAAAGGTTGAAGTGAATCCAAATTTGTGCCAAGCAATCCTCAGAGCTGCTCCTCAGGACACACTGATCAAGGTGAATATCTGTACACACACAGTGAAACAGGTACATGCATTTGTGTTCATAGCCTATACTGCTTCTAGTTGGAAAGCCAACAGTACAAAACAGCGCATACCCATTTAGGACAGGAAGTGAGAAACTATCTTTAGCTGAAACTGTAGTGGAAAGGAAAGGAGATGAACAGAAGGCTGTTTACATTCGTGCCTGAATTTCTATGAATACTTATATGGGATTGTCTGCAGTGATGAGGAGTTCCCTACACAAGGACAGTATTTCCAGCATGATCTGCACCCTAGCAAGAGAAGGGACAGTTGTCTTCTGTTCTAGCACCCTGTTGCACGGTGTACTCAAAGCGGTCACTCGGTTGGTGGTGATCACAAGACAAGTGAGCAAACATACTTCTCTTTTAAATGAATTCCATAAGATTTCAAAGCCATTCTCTGACTCACATGTCTTTAGAGAGCACCTTTGTATCTTTACAGTAATTTCCTGATCCTGGTGCAACACATAGCCAATTCCTTCCCAAGTATCATCATCTCTGGGAATGGAATATTTCCTCCTTTATCAGAGCTTGACAGACAGCAGAGTGATCTGATGATACTTATTTGTTTCCAGCTGCCTGTACTGCCCACCAGCCCCC